>SJYW01013881.1:242004-256157 GCA_006410735.1 Raphicerus campestris | reverse complement strand
AGTGGCTGGGGGAAAGGGTGGGAGGAATTGAGAGAGCAGCACGGAAAATTACACATTCAGTCCAGTTCAGTCCACTCGCTCAGTCGCGTAGAACTGTTTGGGACCCCATGGACTGCAGCACGCCAGGCATCCTCGTCCAATGCCAACTCCCAGAGCTTACTCAAACTCATGTCCATTGAGTCAGTGATGCCATCCAAAAATCTCATCCTCTGTCGGCCCCTTCTCCTCCCGCCTTCAGTCTTTCCCAGCATCGGGGTCTTTTCAAATGAGTCACCTCTCAGCATCAGGTGGCCAAAGTATTGGAGTTTCAGCTTCAGCATCAGTCCTTCCAATGAATATTCAGGACTGCTTTCCTGTAGGATGGACTGGTTGGATCTCCTTGCAGTCCAAGGACTCTCAAGACTCTTCTCCAACACCACAGTTCAAAAGCATTGATTCTTCAGTGCTCAGCTTTGTTTATGGTCCAACTCTCACATTCATACATGACCACTGGGAAAACCATAGCTTTGACTAGACAGACCTTTGTTGGCAAAGCAATGTCTCTGCTTTTTAACGTGCTGTCTAGGTTGGTCATAACTTTTCTTACAAGGAACAAGTGTCTTTTAGTTTCATGGATGCAATCACCATCTGCAGTGATTTTAGAGCCCCCCAAAATAAAATCTATCACAGTTTCCACTGCTTCCACATCTATTTGCCACAAAGTAATGGGACCAGATGCCATGATCTTAGTTTTCTGAATATTGAGTTTTAAGTGAACTTTTTCACTTTCCTCTCTCACTTTCATCAAGAGGCTTTTTAGTTCTTTTTTGCTTTCTGCCATAAGGGTGGTATCATTTGCATATCTGAGGTTATTGATATTTCTCTCAGAAGTCTTGATTCCAGCTTGTGCTTCATCCAAACCCAGCATTTCTCATGATGTACTCTGCATATAATTTAAATAAGCAAGGTGACAATATACAGCCTTGATGTACTCCTTTTCCCATTTGGAACCAGTCTGTTGCTCCCTGTTCATTTCTAACTGTTCCTTCCTGACCTGCATACAGATTTCTCAAGAGGCAGGTCAGGTGCTCTGGTATTCGCATCTCTTTCAGAATTTTCCAGAGTTTGTTGTGGCCCACATAGTCAACGGCTTTGGCATAGTCATAAAGCTGAAGTAGATATTTTTCTGGAATTCTCTTGCTTTTTTGATGATCCAACAGATGTTGGCAATTTGATCTCTGGTTCCTCTGCCTTTTCTAAATCCAGCTTGAAAATCTGGAAGTTCATGGTTCACATATTGTTGAAGCCTGGCTTAGAGAATTTTGAGCATTACTTTATTAGCATGTGAAATGAGTGTAATTGTGTGGTAGTTTGAGCATTCTTTGGCATTGCTTTTCTTTGGGATTGGAATGAAAACTAACCTTTTCCAGTCCTGTTGCCACTGGTAAGCCTTCTAAATTATCTGGCATATTGAGTGCAGCACTTTCACAGCATCATCTTTTAGGATTCGAAATAGCTCAACTAGAATTCCATCACCTCCACTAGCTTTGTTCGTAGTGATGCTTCCTAAGGTCCTCTTGACTTCACATTCCAGGATGTCTGGCTCTAGGTTGCTGATCATACCATCATGATTACCTGGGTTGTGAAGATCTTTTTTGTATAGTTCTGTGTATTCTTGCCACCTCTTCTTAATATCTTCTGCTTCTGTGAGATCCATACTATTTCTGTCCTTTATTGTGCCCATCTTTGCATGAAATGTTCCCTTGGTATCTCTGATTTTCTTGAAGACATCTTTAGACTTTCCCATTCTATTGTTTTCCTTTATTCCTTCACATTGACCACTGAGGAAGGCTTTCTTATCTCTTCTTGCTGTTCTTTGGAACTCTGCATTCAGATGGGTATATCTTTCCTTTTCTCCTTTGCCTTTTGCTTTTCTTCTATTCACAGCTATTTGTAAGGACTCCTCAGACAACCATGTTGTCTTTTTACATTTGTTTTCCAGGGGAATGGTCTTGATCACTGCCTCCTGTACAATGTCACAAACCTCTGTCCATAGTTCTTCAGGCACTCTGTGTATCAGATCTAATCCCTTGAATCTATTTCTCACTTCCACTGTATAATCATAAGGGATTTGATTTAGGTCATACATGAATGGTCTAGTGGTTTTCCCCACTTTCTTCAATTTAAGTCTGAATTTGGCAATAAGGCATTCTTGATCTGAGCCACAGTCAGCTCTCAGTCTTGTTTTTGCTGACTGTATAGAACTTCTCCATCTTTGGCTGTAAAGAATATAATCAATCTGATTTCAGTGTTGACCATCTGGTGATGTCCATGTATAGCATCTTCTCTTGTGTTGTTGGAATAGGGTGTTTGCTATGACCAGTGCATTCTTTTGACAAAACTCTATTAGCCTTTGTCCTGCTTCATTCTGTACACCAAGGCCACATTTGCCTGTTACTCCACGTATTTCTTGACTTCTTACTTTTGCATTCCAGTCCCCTATAATGAAAAGGACATCTTTTTTGGGTATTAGTTTTAGAAGGTCTTGTAGATCTTTATAGAACTGTTCAACTTCAGCTTCTTCAGCATTACACATTACCATATGTAAAATAGATAGCTAATAGGAGTTTGCTGTATAGCACAGAGAGCTCAACCTGATGCTCTGTGACAATCTAAAGTGTGTGTGGGGGGATCTAGAGGGAGGGAGCATATGTATACCTATGGTTGACTCACGCTATATGGCAGAAACCAACACAAAATTTTAAAGCAATTATCCTCCAATTAAAAAAAAAAGATTATAGCAGAAAGCTTCTAAAACTTATGAAAGACATTATGCCACTGATCAAAGAACTCCTATAAAACAAAGAGTAAAAATTTTTAATAAATCAGTAAATAGCTTGGAATAGCATTTTATAAAAATGCTTAGAAAAAACAAAAACAAACATGCAAAAAAAAATCAAATACAAAATCTTAACAGCAACCAGAGAAAAACAGCAAAGAGCAGCCTGAATGTAAAGCTGAATGTTGGAAATTAAATGATCGAAAACAATGAAAGAGTATATTTAGAGTTTTGAGAGAAATTGACAGTTAAGCTAGAGGACACACTGAGCAAACATTTAAAAATTCTTTACGTGAATTCCAGGAGGTTTTTGAGGTTTCACATTTGAGTGGGTTTCAAATGAACAAGTACTGAGGAAATGCATGACTACCAGAACCGTACTAATGGGCAATCTTCAAGAAGACAATTACTTTCCAAGAAGGAACTCAGATTGGCAGACACTCAAAAGAGCAGCAAAATCATAAATATGTGAGTGGATACAAATGAACATTGCCTGAGAAAATGACAGTATTAATGTATTGCTATATATACAGCAAAGCTGAAGGCAGGTTACCTGATTTCAAATTATATTACAAGATACAGTAATACAAGCATAATGGTATTGGCATTAAAGAATGATATATAGGCGAACAGAACAGATGAAGTTGCCCAGAAATAAACCCACACAATAAACTCAACTAGTCTTCCCAGGAGGCTCAAGAATATACAATGAAGAAAGGATAATCTCTTCAAAAATGACACTGGAAAAAATGGGTTTACATGCAAATGGATAAAACTGGACCTCTAACTTATACCATAGAGAAAAATCAACACAAAATGAATTAAAGAGTTAAAAATAAGACCTAAACCCATGAAACTGCTGGAAGAAAACTTAACTAATAACTCCTTTGACCGTGGTCTTGGCACTAATTTCTTGGATATGACACCAAAAGCACAGGGAAAAGAATAAGAATAAATAACTGAGACTATGTCAAATTGAAAGAAACAAAAAAACCTTCTGTACAGTAAAGGAAACAATTAACAAAGTGAAAAGGCAATCTACAGAATGGAAGAAAATATTTGCAAAATTACATTTTCAATAGGGGTTAATATCCAAAATGCATAAATAATTTATATTACTCAGTCACAAAATCAAATAACCCAAGGAATAACATTGGCAGAGGCCCAGAAAGACACCTTTCTAAAGAGGGACGCAAATGACCATGAAACGATGCTCAACGTCACTAATCGTCTGGGAACTGCAAACCAAAACCACAACGAAATATCATGTCACATCTGATAGGATAAAAAAAAATAAGATAAGTATTTGCAAAGATGTGGAAAAAAAGGAACCTTTGTGCACTGTTGGTGGGGATGTCAGTTAGTGCAACTACTGGGAAAACAGTGTAGAGGTCCCCCCAGTTTTTAAAATAGTATTACCATATGCTCCAGGAATCCCACCTCTGGGCACACATCCAAAGGAAATAAAATCACTGTTGTAAAGAGATATATATGCAAGATAAGAATCAACCTAAACAGCCACTGCTAGATAAAGAAAATGTGGTATATATGCAATGGATTACTATTTAGCCTTAAAATAAAAGGAAATCCTGCCATTTTACAACAGCATGGGTATAACCGGATGGCATTATGCTAAATCAAATAAGCCAGACATAGAAAGGCAAATACAGCATGATCTCATATGTGAAATTTCCAAACGTAGAAGCTCACTGAAACAAAGAGAAGAACTGTGGTTATCAGGGGTTGGGTGTGGGGAGATGTTGGTCAAAAAGTACAAACTGTCAGCTATAGGATAAATAAGTTCTGGAGTCCTAGAGGACAGTATGGTGACTACAATTAATAACCATTGCATGTTTGTGATATAGGGCTTCCCTGGTGGCTCAGAGGTTAAAGCGCCTGCCTTCGATGCAGGAGACCAGGGTTCGATCCCTGGGTCGGGAAGATCCCCTGGAGAAGGAAATGGCAATCCATTCCAGTATTCTTGCCTGGAGAATCCCATGGACAGAGAAGCCTAGTAGGTTACAGTCCATGGGGTCGCAAAGAGTCGAACATGACTGAGCGACTCGACCTCAGTTTGTGATATATCTTAACACAAGGTCACCATGTGAAGTGATGGACAGCTTGGGCTAATGGAAGGCGGAAGCAGTAAAAGACCCCCAAACAGACAAAATAAATCAAGAAAGGAGAAGCAAACTTAAGCCAAATGACACAGGACGCGGGAGGCTGGCCCCTGTAACACGGGAATACGCGCTCTCCAACAACATTCACAAAACCCAGCGCACACTCCAGGGGAGGGAGAGGCAGACGGGGCAGCCACAGGCACCCACCAGGGGTGGCGGGGAACGGCGGCAGCATGGAGACCACGACCTGCCCCCCCAAATACTAAGCAGGGCTTCCATGGTGCAGCCTGTGCCTGAAGAGTGCCAATGGCACTCCAGGGGTAAGGGGACCAGACGGGTTCTCTGTGCCATCTCCCTGATGGAAGCGCCACAGCTACACACTAGTAGTTGTCCATCCACGAGTCTGGGCTTTGTTCACGGTAGGGTCCTGAAGGAGGAAGGCAAAGGGTGGATGGATGAATGAGTGAGTTGGGGGACATCTCTGAGCATCATCTGTGTGCCGGGAAAGCGCTGTGTTCTTTCTTCCAGTGTATTTTCATTGGGTTTTCACACCACAGTGATGCATGCTAGCAGCGACATCTTTCCTCCCGCTTCCTCCTGGCAGCACCTCTCGTTCTGGCAGAGACTGACATAGAGATAGAAAGTTCTGCAACTCCAGAGTGTTGTGAGGAATAAATGCGGTTAAATGCACTTGAACTCTCCAAACCTGTCAGAAGGGATTGGACAAAACCACCATGAAACGAGCACATCAAAAGCGTCTCGCTGATAAATTTAGACTTTGTGTTTTAAGTTGACTTGGCAGGTTGTGTCATATTCCTTAGATATGAAGGCTGAGCAAATAAAGGAACTCTACCACAGTAATTAAGAGCATAGTTTTCTAGCTAATTAAGCCATATTTATGCATACCTAATGAAGCTGTGTTGACAGGTAATGATTGAACACAGATACAGGCTGTCAAGAGAAAGGCGGGTGAGGGGGATCTGAAAACAGGATAAAATGTCAAAGATTATGAAAAGGAAACTCTTCCCCTGACCCTCTCCCTGGAGCTGCTCTCCATTAGTGCTCATATGCTTCTTCATATAGGTGTTTAATTGAAGTACTACATTAAATATGAATTATATAAAAGCATGGGCTTCCCAGGTGGCTCAGTGGTAAAGAATATGCCTGCATATAAAGGAGCTGCAGGAGATGAAGGTTTGATCCCTGGGGTGGGAAGATCCCCTGGAGGCGGGCAGAGCAACCCACTCCAGTGTTCTTGCCTAGAGAATCCCATGGACAGAGGAGCCTGGAGGGCTGCAGTCCACGGGGTCGCAAAGAGTCAGACATGACTGAGCATGTGCATAATGATATATAAACAGTATATCTCTGAATACAGCTTGAGAAACTACCTTATATTTATCTATGAGTTTGTGGTCTTCAAAGGGCTTGCACGTATGTTTGATTATTTTTAGAACTCTGTGAGGCAGGTGCTACTTTCCCATTTTATAGATGTGAAAACCAAGGCGTGAAGCTGTTAAGCTATTTGTCAATGTGTCAATCACAGGGTGGCAAGCATAAAAATCAAAACTGGGACTCTAAAATGAAAAGCATATGTATTTTCCATTGCACCAACCATAACCACTTCCTTAGAAAAGTCCCCTGTTTTGTCTAACTTTCTTACTGCATCTTAGTGTCCTTCCATGTGGACATGACTTAGCCACTGATCCTGGACCCACTGAGTCCAGGTGCTCAAGAGTAACTCACACTCCTGAAACAGCTTCTGTATAAGTCGTGACCTATGAAGTGGGTTATTTCCTGAGAATGAACTTACAGAAGTAGAATCCCTGGGTTACCCATTCTGAAAGTTTTTAATACTTTATATATGTGATCAAGTCGCGTTTCAGAAATGCTGTGTGATTTCACATTCCTGGTGCAGAAGATGAGGGCTTGAGTGCAATACAGTATCGGGGCCTTCTCCTCCTTCTTACAGCTACTTGTTAGCCATGGTAGCAAATGCCAAGGAGACGGTGGTGTAAACCATGGGCATGCTTTCTGTCCTGGTGGAACCGAGACTGGGGTCCAGCCGGGGCAGACAGATGCTATGGACAGTGGTAGTAACAGGACTACGCCTGGGTATACTGGCTGGGGCAGCTGTGTCCCAGGCGCCGAGTACATGGTAAGTGATGCCACCCTCACCCAATCTCATCAGACAAGTGGGTATCGGGGTGAGGTGGTGACCCTGAGCCTCAGAGCTGAGAAGGAGAGGGGTGTGCTCCCCCAACCTCTGACTCTCCTTCCTTTACAGGAGTGCAGTAAGTCCCCTACATAAGAATGACTTCTGTTCTAAGAGCACATTTGTAAGTCCAGTGTGTTCATAAGTCCAACAAAGTGAGCTGAGGAACCCACCTAACTCAATCGGCTCTGTAGTACAGTACTGTAATGGGTGTATAATACTTGTCACACAAATAAGACTAAAAAACACAAACAATAAAGCATATTTAAGCTTACAGTGCAGCACCTTGAAAAGTACAGCAGTGCAGCGCAACGGCTGGCCCACAGAGACAGGCCCTGAGGGACCAGCCTAGAGGAGATGGCAGAGCCGAAGGGTCGGCAGCAACAGGAGACGGAGGGCCGGCTTCGATCCCATTCACGCCTGCGCTGATGGAATGCATGGTTGCATCTGTGAAAGTCCACAACTTGCAGGTCTCTATGCAGGGGACTTACTGTAATAGCTCAGATGGATGCCCCCACTTGCAGCCTGCTCCCCAAGGACACAGTGCTAGCTCAGCACTGGGGCCCCACGTCGTAAGCGTAATGGATCCAAATGCTTGTATTTTTCCCCTGTATAAGTCCATTAAAAATTTATTCCCACAGAAACAATATCATAAACAGTTTCTAGCCTTGTCCCCCAAACTTATTTTACTCATTTGAAATGATATTAGAATGCTAAAATTATTTTAACTACATCTTTGTGCAATTTAAAACTCATTTGCATAGAAGTTGGGAATTCCAGGAATCTGGTCCCTCCTACAAAGAGGGGCAGGTGGAGGGCAGGTTGGAAAAGATGGACTCAGAAGATATAAAACCCAGGGCTGACTCATCACCCCACATCCCTTAGAAGGAGGGTGGCCTGCTCAGGGCTGCCAAGGGGGTCTTCCATGTGTACGCTCCAGTTCAGCCGCTCAGTCGTGTGTGATTCTTTGTGGCCCCATGAATCGCAGCACACAGGTCNTAAGAGCACATTTGTAAGTCCAGTGTGTTCATAAGTCCAACAAAGTGAGCTGAGGAACCCACCTAACTCAATCGGCTCTGTAGTACAGTACTGTAATGGGTGTATAATACTTGTCACACAAATAAGACTAAAAAACACAAACAATAAAGCATATTTAAGCTTACAGTGCAGCACCTTGAAAAGTACAGCAGTGCAGCGCAACGGCTGGCCCACAGAGACAGGCCCTGAGGGACCAGCCTAGAGGAGATGGCAGAGCCGAAGGGTCGGCAGCAACAGGAGACGGAGGGCCGGCTTCGATCCCATTCACGCCTGCGCTGATGGAATGCATGGTTGCATCTGTGAAAGTCCACAACTTGCAGGTCTCTATGCAGGGGACTTACTGTAATAGCTCAGATGGATGCCCCCACTTGCAGCCTGCTCCCCAAGGACACAGTGCTAGCTCAGCACTGGGGCCCCACGTCGTAAGCGTAATGGATCCAAATGCTTGTATTTTTCCCCTGTATAAGTCCATTAAAAATTTATTTCCCACAGAAACAATATCATAAACAGTTTCTAGCCTTGTCCCCCAAACTTATTTTACTCATTTGAAATGATATTAGAATGCTAAAATTATTTTAACTACATCTTTGTGCAATTTAAAACTCATTTGCATAGAAGTTGGGAATTCCAGGAATCTGGTCCCTCCTACAAAGAGGGGCAGGTGGAGGGCAGGTTGGAAAAGATGGACTCAGAAGATATAAAACCCAGGGCTGACTCATCACCCCACATCCCTTAGAAGGAGGGTGGCCTGCTCAGGGCTGCCAAGGGGGTCTTCCATGTGTACGCTCCAGTTCAGCCACTCAGTCGTGTGTGATTCTTTGTGGCCCCATGAATCGCAGCACACAGGTCTCCCTGTCCATCACCAACTCCCAGAGTTTACCCAAACTAATGTCAGTGAATTTCAAATCCCAGGAAAGACAACAGAGTAAGATAAATGCCCTAGGTCCTCTTACCTTGGTAACTCTAATTGTTTTATATGTTTGTGTGGTGTGCGCCCTTCCTTGATTTTGCAAACTGTGGCTACAACACCTAAGGTGAGGCTCTCTTCTCCCCACTAATTCCAATCCCATTCTTCCTCATCCCCAGAGAAAGCCTGTATCAGTCTCTGCTGTGTCTGCTCTGGCTCCATCAACAAAACCACACACACAAACGCATGTGCGCGCACACACGCAAACACTCCAATCATAATCCACCGATTTTAATTTGTTCAATTTTTACATTTTAACAAGCATATTATAAAATATGAGCTTCCCGGGAGGTTCAAGAATCTGCCTGCAATGCAGGAGACACAGGAGATCCAAGTTCAATCCCCGGCTCTGGAAGATCGCTTGGAGGAGGGTGTGGCAACCCACTCCGGTATTCTTGCCTGGAACTCCCGTGGAGAGAGGAGCCTGGCGGGCTGCAGTCTGTGGGGTCACACAGAGTGGACAGGACTGGAGCAGCTGACCACAGCACAGCACGGTACAGCATGCTATAATTTATAACATTAACATACCTTGCTTTTAATTTTTTTTTCCTTGGTTATGCCCCTGACATTTCTCCATGTTGACATAAATTCAAATTCTGTAAAGCAGTACATTTTGTGTTGGTACTGTATGGTTAATGTACTGTTTGGTAAAGAATGTACCATAATGAGCTCATCCACTCTGCTGCTGAACATTATGCAGACTGTTTCCATTTTCTGTATCAAAAACAATGATTCAACAGGTATGCATGTTCAAATCTTGTAGTAATATGAAACCTATGGGGCTCTCTATGTGCTCAGAATCAGAATCACGCGATCATTGCACATTGCCTTGCTACGTGTGTGTGCCCAGTAGCTTCAGTCGTGTCCGACTCTGTGCCGCCCTATAGACCTGCAGCCAACCAGGCTCCTCTGTCCATGGGATTCTCCAGACAAGAATACCGGAGTGGGTTGCCATGTCCTCCTCTAGAGGATCTTCCCAACCGAGGGATCACACCTGTGTCTCTTATGTCTCCTGCACTAGTAGGCAGGTTCTTTACCACTAGCGCCACCTGGGAAGCCGTTGCCTTGCTATACATATTTACAATTTAAAAATCTTCTGCCAGGCTTCCCCCAAAGCAGCCCTTCCTGCATGTTCGCCCAGCTATGTGCAGCATTATTTCCCTATGGTGAGCCAAGAGCTGTTACTCTAATTTTACAAAATACTGGATGAGAACTGGTTTTGTTCTGTGTTGTTTTGTAGTTCCCCCCTAAAACTAAGGTTGAATATTGTTGAGTATAATTTTTGTCTCTAGTATCTTTCTCCTTCTGCTCTTTTCCCAAATATTTCTTCTTATTAATTTATGATTTAATTAATTTGAGGTACCAAATCCTTATTTTTGTGGTATTTTTGTATTTATTATAGAAAAATATTACAAGCAGATATATGGCTTTTAACTTTAAGAAAAATTTCACCATCCCATATGCTACAGTTTCTTACAGGTGCAATGTCTGTTTTCACAGATGGAATCCTAAACCAGCTGGGACTCATGTTTTCATCCAGAGTGAGGTGCTGTGAGCCCCAAAGGTCACCTCGTTGGCCACTGCCCCACAGGCCTTTTCTCTCAGGGTTCCAGTAGGAACTCTACCCCCTCTCCAGGCTGGGATAGGCTGAACCAGGGCATTCCTACATATACTGGGATATCCCGGCTGTTGAACATCGTCTGTCTTTTAAAAAATATGTATTTATTTATTTGGCTGTGCCAGGTCTTAACGGCAGCCTGCAGGGTCTGCAGGTTCTGCAACTCTGTTGCTAGATGTGGAACTGGCTCTCTTACCAGGGATCAAACCTGGGCCCCCTGCATTGGGAGCGTGAGGTCTTAGCCACTGGACCACTAGGGAAACCCTGTAAGTCTTTTTCTTTCGGGACATTCTTGCAAATCCTTCCTGCAAGAGCTATGCTTTTCTGACTGAGGTGCATCTTCCCTATGTCTTCCTGACATAATCCGAGGGCTCGGTTCTTGTAAATGAAAAAAAATGCCTTCACTTCGGCCTTATTCTCAAATGTGAGTTTTAATCACTACTGAATTCTAATTTACAATTCTTTCCTCTCCACACCTTCAAAAATTTAAAAAGTGTGTTGCCTGTTCACATCCATTATTGTTGGGGGATGAACTGATGTCACTTCGCCTGCTGGTGTATAGGAACCCGCCTTTTCTCTCTGGGACTTTGCAGGAAGCTATCCTGCAGCAGGATCACTGGGACACAGCTGGCGGTGAGCCCTTGTTCCCAGGACATCCAACCAGATATTTGGTGGACACATTAAAGACAAGACCCGGCACCCATAAGCTTTTCTCAAGACACACTAAACTGATATCTATAAGCTTTCTCAAAGCTTCTTCATCAGCTGCCTGTCTGCTCTTCCACCCACCCATCCTCCCTACACTAAATTGCTCGGTGTTTGTGACTAATCAATTGGAGGTTTTTAAGATAAGAAAGTGGTTTTTAAAATTTTATTTATTTTTAAATTATAGTTGATTTACAATGTTGCATTAGTTTTAGGTGTACAGCAAAGTTAATCAGTTATACTATATTCTTTTTCAGACTCTTTTCCATTATAGATTACTACAAGATATTGGATATAGTTCCCCATGCTATAAAGTAAACCCTAGCTGATTATCTATTTTATATAAAATAGTGTATCTATGTGAATTCCAAACTAGTCATTTTTATCCTCCCTACCCTCCTTTCCCCTTTGGTAACCATGTGTTTATTTTTTTATGCCTGTAACTCGGTTTCTGTTTTATAAATAAGTTCATTTGAAAGAAAAAAGGCCAAATTGTCATTATATTCCAATGACATTATATTCCCAACAACTCCACACACAAAAAAACTAGAATTGATAAATAAATTAAATAAGGTAGCAGGATACAAGATTAACATACAGATATCTGTCACATTTCTCCACACTAACAAGGAAATATCAGAAAGTTTAAAAAAATCCCTTTTAAAAGTGCATCAAAAAATAAATAAATAAAATACTCAGGAATAAACCTGACCAAGGAGGTGAAATACTTATATGTTAAGAACTATAAACCATTGATAAAGGAAACTGAAGGTGATTCAAAGAAATGGAAAGATATCCCACACTCTTATGTCAGAAGAACTGATATTGTTAAAATGGCCATGCTACCCAAAGCAATCAGATTTAATGCAATCCTTAGCAAGTTACCCATGACATTTTTCACAGAACTAGAACAATAATCCTAAGATTTATATGGATTTTTAGTTTCAATGACCACATATTTCACTTGTAGGATTTTTTTTTTAGTTCTTTCTATATCTTAACTACTTTTTTCTGTTTCATAGTTTGCTGTTCTTTAAATGTTTTATCCTTCCATTACTTTTAATTTTGTTTAGTTTTTAAATTTTTTCCTACACGTTGTCTTATTACTTTTTCTTCTTCTTTCTCTGCTCTTTTCCCTCTCTCTCTGTCTCTCTCTCTACACACACACACACACACACACACACACACACACACACACACACACACAAACACATGTGTTTGGGAGTGTAATTTCCCATAAGCTTGATTCTACTTTCTGTGGTCACTACTTTTTTTGAAGAAATCGTTTATTTTTTAAAATTTTTCTCCTATATCTCATCCAAATGTCTTGCCCCACATCTGCACAAACCTGGGCATCACCCTGTGTTTCCTTCCACAACACTCCATTATCACATCATATGGTAACGAAATGAATAAAAGCATACAGAGGGTTTTGTTTTGTTTTCTGCAATGCTTCTCTTAGGAGAAACGACTTTTCTCTCTCTTATTTTTCTACCTAAAAACATAATATGGAATCTCTACCAAGCAACTCATCTATAACTAAGTCGTCCCTTTTAATTACTCTGTATTAGCTCATGAGTGCACACACTGTATTTCCTTTAGTCTTTCCATTACTGATGAGCATTCTCCATAATTCTTTATTTTTTCTGATTGTACCAATAACATACGAAGAAGAAACCCATGTCATGTCTGGAGGTTTCACTATACGGTGGTCTCAGGGGTTAAACTGTTGGGTTGAAAGGTACGTGAGATTTCAGTTCTAGGCAATCACACTCTCCTTTTTACCCAGGAGGCAGTAAAAATCTCATAAAGATACAAATGATCAGAACTTCTCTGGTGGCCTAGTGCTTAAGAATCTGCCTTCCAATGCAGGGGATGTGGGTTTGATCCCAGTTTGGGTTACTGAGATTCCACATGCCATGGGGAAATCCCATGTGCCAAAACTAAGACCCAACATAGCTAAATAAATACAAATAATATTTTTTTGAAAGATACAAGTGATAGGTATCAGCATGCATTTTTAAATTTTCATTACTCAAATCCTGCTGTAAATTGATACTGTATTTCTTATCACTTTATTTTAAAAATACTTTCTTCAAGTCCATTTTGGAATGTTCCACTCTCTTGACATCCTTAGGGAGAAATCTTCAGTTTGTTGGTTCTGCGGGACATTTTTCATGGCTTTGTATTTTTTTTTGTATGTTTTACTATTTTTGATAAAAACTCATATTCCAAAGCAGTGGGAGAGCCTAAGAGAGCCCAGCCCATGCCCTGGAGCAGTCTCATGGTCATTTTGCCTGGGCACTAAGGAGTGCACCTGCCATTAATCAGTTTTTCGATGGTTTCTTGAATTAAGGTTGCCCCCCCCCCCCCAATCATTATGAAAGAACTGGTAGATCTAACTCCCCTCTTGAGGCTGACTCTGTTCCAGTCATGACTTACTATGCATACTGCACCTCCAGCTGTCTAGAAGGATGCAGGGCAGGGGGGAATTTCTGTTACTTACTCATAACACTGTCATGGTTTCCCAGCTCTTGCTTTAAAAGGAGAGCCTTTTCTGACCTTCTTGATGCACATGGACTTCTAGAGCCTTAGCTCACCTGTGCAGGTGTGAAGATTTCAACCTGCAAGATACGCCCTATTCTTTATTACCCAAGTAACTGTCAGCACTACCA
>SJYW01013881.1:153635-218328 GCA_006410735.1 Raphicerus campestris | reverse complement strand
GGTGGTGCTGGTCCTCAGGCTTGTTGGATAGTTCCTGGACATGGGATCAAACCTGGGCCCCAGCAGTGACTCCTAACCACTGAACTACCAGAGAATTCCCTAGGGACCACCAGGAAAGGTCTTACCTTTCGTCTCAAACAAATGTAAAAGGTACATGCTTTGCATCGTGTTTTCTAACTGAATTTTTGTGTGTGTTGAAATAGAATTGATTTTGTACACTGATCTTTTAAGAATATGAAATTCAGAAAAAGAGGACTCTATTGTGGACCCTGAGATAAGGAGAGACCTTTAAGAACACGTGGAAAGAAGCCTCAGCATGCTAGCCACCCCCTCACCATCTGCAGAATCATGAGCTACAAAAAGTCAGTTTCACTTGAGACACTAAACTTTGTGGTGGTCGGTTACACAGCAAGAGCCCATTGTTCAGTACTCATGCTATTCCCATTTTCAGCTGAGAAAACTGAGGACCGAAAGTTTAAGTAATATATCAAAGATGACAAAACGGACAGGAGAGAACCGGTGATTTGGTCCAAGGTGATCTGATTTCAGAGTCCAGCTCTTGAATCACCACCCATGGTCCACTCCTCCTAAACTTCATAGTCATACAAAATCAATTACATTTCTGTATAACAGAATCAGAAAACATCACATCCCATTGACAATAGTTTAAAACAAAAAATTAAATCTTTAAGAACAGAGAGTTAGATGCATGAACACCAAGGGGGATGAAGGGGGAGTGGGAGGGGCTGAGAGACTGGGATTGACATATATACACCACTATGTATAACATGTGGAGAAGGCAGTGGCACCCCACTCCAGTACTCTTGCCTGGAAAACCCCATGGATGGAGGAGTTTGGTAGGCTGCAGTCCATAGGGTCGCTACAAGTCGGACACAACTGACCGACTTCACTTTCACTTTTCACTTTCATGCATTGGAGAAGGAAATGGCAACTCACTCCAGTGTTCTTGCCTGGAGAATCCCAGGGCCGAGGGAGCCTCGTGGGCTGCTGTCTATGGGGTCGCACAGGGTCAGACACGACTGAAGCGACTTAGCAGCAGCAGCAGCAGCAGCAGCATGTATAACATGGGCTTCCCTGGTGGCACAGTGATAAGGAATCTGCCCGCCAATCCAGGAGACACATGTTCGATCCCTGGATTGGGAAGATCCCCTGGAGAAGAAAATGGCAACCCACTTGAGTATTGCTGCCTGGGAAATCCCGTGGACGAGGAACCTGGCAAGCTAGACTAGTCCGTGGGGGTCACAAAGAGCTGGACATGACTTAGTGACCGAACGACAAGTGTATAAAATAGTAGCTGATGAGAACTGACTGTGAAGCACCGGGAACGGTACTCGGCGCTCGGTGGTGACCTCAGTGGGAAGGAAATCCTGAAAAGAGGGGATGTATGTGTACTATAGCTGGCTCGCTTTAGTGGACAGGAGAAACCAACACGACATTGTAAATCACCTCTACTCCGATAAAGGTTAACCAGAAAGAATAGAGAAGGGTGTCAGCGAAAAAGCAGAGGAGACAGCTTCACACACCCACCCCCACAGACTCCAGTGGCCTCAGTCAAGTCTGTTGGCATCACGGCCGGCTTCCAAAGGCTTTCAGCGGCC
This sequence comes from Raphicerus campestris, assembly GCA_006410735.1. Classification (NCBI taxonomy): domain Eukaryota; kingdom Metazoa; phylum Chordata; class Mammalia; order Artiodactyla; family Bovidae; genus Raphicerus; species Raphicerus campestris. The sequence goes on along the minus strand of SJYW01013881.1, from coordinate 216,709 downwards.
CGTGAAGCAGGAAAGAGCAAGTACTGGCCCCGCTGGGAGAAAGCCCCGCGGGGCTTTCGCTTGCGGTCCCCAGTTCAGCCACGGCGTGGAAGCCTGCAGCCCGCCCGCTCAGGCGGGCGCGCAGCCCTTGGTTTCCGGGGCAGCAGAGCCTACCGTATCTGCGCAGTGCCCTGCGCGTCTGTTTGAAGCTGTCTAGGGCACCGCGAAGGAGCCACACAGGGGCCGTGCTTCTGCTCACTCATAACTCACCAGGGCAGAAAAGCAGCAGATACTGTAAGAGCACGAACAACCTGCAGCCATAGGGGCAACACAGGACTGCTGATGAGCCTCTGCGGGATCAGACGCGACAGGCCGCCGCAGCGCGCGAGGACGCGCCTGCGAAGAGTCCACGCGATGCTCGGTCAATCAAAGGGCCCGTGCTTGCGGGAGCTCTGGAAAACCATGCAGAAGCCCAGAGCAAGACACAGGGTCAGAAGCTCCTAAAGGGGCTCTGAGCTTTCACTGCAGGCTGATCCTTACGCTCAGCAGAAGCCTCGCTAAGGACTGAAGTAGGGCCCCAGCACAGACTGAGCCAGTCTGCAGCGACTGTTTTCCTATCTCTGTTCTGCCCCCGGTGCTGGGAAAGATCCAAGGCGGGAGGAGAAGGGGACAGCAGAGGGTGAGATGGTTGGAAGGCATCAATGATTCAAGGGACATGGGTTTGAGCAAACTCCAGGAGATGGTGAAGGACAAGGAAGCCTGGCGTGCTGCAGTCCATGGGCTCGCAAAGGGTCGGGCACCCTGAGAGAATGAACGACAACAACAGACAACAACGAATTCTCAGATAACATAGGAAATCCTAGAGAATCCACAAGAAAGCTGCTAGAGTTAACAACTGAACTCAGCAAAGTTGCGGGTTACAAGATGGACACACAAAAATCATTTGTATTTCTATACATCAGCAAACAATCCAGAAGAAATGTCAGTTAGCAATTCTCTTTAAAATGGCATCTAAAAGAAGAAAATGTCTAGGAATAAATTCAATGACGAGGTAAAAAACCTGTTGACTGAAAGCTATAAAACATCGCTGAAAGAAATTCAGGAGGCTACAAATCAACAGAAAAAATCCCATGTTCATGGTTTGGAAGACAATATTGCTAAGATGGCAATATTATTCAAAATAATCCACAGATTCATACAATTCCTTCAAAATTCCACCAACTTTTTAAAAAATAGAGATACAAAGCCAAACCTTAAATTCCTATTGAATTGTAAGAGGTCTCAATTAGCCACAATAATCTTAAAAAAAAAATTCATAAATCCTTGCTTGCCAATTTTCGAACTTAATACAAATCTATAGTAGTCAAAACAGTGCGGAGAACAAAAAACAATGAAACAAAGTTGAGAGTCCCAAAAGAAACCCAGACATCTACGGCTACTGATTTTTGGAAAAGTGAAACGTGTTAGTCTCTCAGCTATCTCCGACTCTTTGTGACCCCATGGACTGTAGCCCACCAGGCTCCTCTGTCCATGGAATTCTCCAGACAAGTATACTGGAGTGGGTAGCCATTCCCTTTTCCAGGGGATCTTCTCAACCCAGGGATCAAACCTGAGTCTCCCACATTGCCGGCAGGTTCTTTTTCAGAAATCCACAATTCCCGCATGTGGCAGATCTGAGGCACCAGGGAAGCCCCTGATTTTTGACAAGGATGCCAAGTCTATTCAATAACATGAACAGTCTTCAACAAATGGCATTGGGAAAAGCAGGCAACCACATGCAAAAGAATGAAGTTGGAATCCTAACTCACACAATATACAAAAATGAACTGTAAATGGACTTTGACCTAAATATAACAGCAAAACCATAAAACTCATAGAAGAAAGCAAGCACGTCTTCATGGCCCCAAACTTGGCAATGGATTCTTAGTTAGACCACAAAGACAAAGCAACAACAGCAAACAGATGAATTGGATTTCATCCGAAGTAAGAACTTTTGTGCATCAAAGGACATTTTATCAAGACAATGCAAAGACAACCCACAGAATGGGAGAAAATATTTGAAAACTGTATATCTGATAATGGCTTAATATCCAGAATATAAAGAATTCCTATAATTCAGCTATAAAAGACAAACAACCTAATTTTAAAAAATAGACAAAGGACTTGAATAGCTTCACTGTGACTTATTTACTTGTTTATCAGTCTCCCATCTCCTTTCTGCATTCCCATCCTATNCTAGGAATAAATTCAATGACGAGGTAAAAAACCTGTTGACTGAAAGCTATAAAACATCGCTGAAAGAAATTCAGGAGGCTACAAATCAACAGAAAAAATCCCATGTTCATGGTTTGGAAGACAATATTGCTAAGATGGCAATATTATTCAAAATAATCCACAGATTCATACAATTCCTTCAAAATTCCACCAACTTTTTAAAAAATAGAGATACAAAGCCAAACCTTAAATTCCTATTGAATTGTAAGAGGTCTCAATTAGCCACAATAATCTTAAAAAAAAAATTCATAAATCCTCGCTTGCCAATTTTCGAACTTAATACAAATCTATAGTAGTCAAAACAGTGCGGAGAACAAAAAACAATGAAACAAAGTTGAGAGTCCCAAAAGAAACCCAGACATCTACGGCTACTGATTTTTGGAAAAGTGAAACGTGTTAGTCTCTCAGCTATCTCCGACTCTTTGTGACCCCATGGACTGTAGCCCACCAGGCTCCTCTGTCCATGGAATTCTCCAGACAAGTATACTGGAGTGGGTAGCCATTCCCTTTTCCAGGGGATCTTCTCAACCCAGGGATCAAACCTGAGTCTCCCACATTGCCGGCAGGTTCTTTTTCAGAAATCCACAATTCCCGCATGTGGCAGATCTGAGGCACCAGGGAAGCCCCTGATTTTTGACAAGGATGCCAAGTCTATTCAATAACATGAACAGTCTTCAACAAATGGCATTGGGAAAAGCAGGCAACCACATGCAAAAGAATGAAGTTGGAATCCTAACTCACACAATATACAAAAATGAACTGTAAATGGACTTTGACCTAAATATAACAGCAAAACCATAAAACTCATAGAAGAAAGCAAGCACGTCTTCATGGCCCCAAACTTGGCAATGGATTCTTAGTTAGACCACAAAGACAAAGCAACAACAGCAAACAGATGAATTGGATTTCATCCGAAGTAAGAACTTTTGTGCATCAAAGGACATTTTATCAAGACAATGCAAAGACAACCCACAGAATGGGAGAAAATATTTGAAAACTGTATATCTGATAATGGCTTAATATCCAGAATATAAAGAATTCCTATAATTCAGCTATAAAAGACAAACAACCTAATTTTAAAAAATAGACAAAGGACTTGAATAGCTTCACTGTGACTTATTTACTTGTTTATCAGTCTCCAATCTCCTTTCTGCATTCCCATCCTATCAAACACCCTTCTCTGAATAGAAGGCCCAGGAGAGCAGGGAACTCGTCTGCCTGGAACTCATCATTGATCAATCTACCCATGTGTCTAGAGTGGGAGTCTTAGAATAAATATTTGCTGAATGAACTGTATGAATGAATAAATAAACTCTCCTTTTGTTCCCCCAAAAGAACAACAACAAAAAACCCTGCAAGTTAAAAAAAAAAAAAAGCAAATCACATTATTAGGGCCAGATAGCTTTATTGATGGGGAAGGGCAGAATGTCTGTTGGTAATCAATTTCACTCTCATAAAAGAAATCAAGTTCGTGGACAGCAGCTGTCCCAGGCACGGACTGATCTGAGATAATAGGAGGACGATCTAGAAAGTTCTGAGAAGGGTGTCTGTGGGCATGGAAGGGGCACCAGCCCTGAAAGGCAGCCTCACACAGTCCCACAAAGCAGAGCCTGGGTAAACTGCAGGGCCCGCTCCTCGCTGGCCTGAGTCTTCTCTCGCCCCAGCTCCAGCTGGACCCTGCCTGCCTGTGGGGAGGGCGGGCCTGTCCCAGAGGCAGGGAGCCTGGCGGCTGAGGACCGAGCTGGCCCTAGGGGATGATTCTGGCTGAGTGAGTGCTCACATCTGCTACCACAAGACCCCCAGAAATGGTTGTGGAGAACTGCCCTGCCCTCCAGCTCAAGCACCAATCCTGTCTTGACTTAAAAGAGCAGGATCTTCCTAAAGCCTACAGTTCCAGCTTTTCCCTCACACTATCTTGACTGGCCTCCCATTATCACCTCTCCTGGACCCCTACTCTCTTTCACTCCTGGACCAATGAAACTGAACCCTCATCCCGTGAAAGGTGAATTCCCATTCAGACGCAGTAGCCGGGTCCCTGTCAAGTACGTGTACCCCACCATTAGCGATGCAGTGTCTGATTAATCCAAGCTGTCAGGGATGATAAGGATCCTGAAATATCGCTAAGAGAGAAAATGGACTGTCAGGAGACTGTTACCAACCACGTTAATCAATGATTGTGAAAAATCCTAACTTCAAAGACAATAACATGCCAAAAAGAAAGCGATGCCTTTTGGAACTATGAGACACACCCTTTATTCTAGTAAGAACCAGATGTGAGCAAGCTTTTCACATCATCATTTCACTGATTTCTGTTTTCCCAGCTTTACTGAGGACCATAGTCATTTCTGTTTTAAAATATGGAAGCTGAGAATGCCTCATCTCTCCCAAACAAATAGGACATTGTACCTGGTCTCGTGTCTCTACAGTATGTCCCATTTCTCTCGAGACAATGAGTTCCTTCCCTGACCCTGAACCAGGTAGTCTCCAATGCCAGTCACTGGACAAATCAGCTTTCTGAGCTTCAGCTTCCTCATCTGAACAAGGGTGGATGACAACAGCTCTCTCATTCAGCGTTGTGACAGATGTGACCCAGTTAGAGCGCTGAGCACATGCTTGGCTCATGCTAGAGATACAGGAAGCGGCAGGTAGAAAAGTGAATGTCCTTTATGTAAATTCTCTCATTTAGCCTTATCCAAAGGATCGGGTGCTACCGCCATCAGGAAATTTTCGCACCTGGTTTATCGCACTGCATCCTTGGAATGGCGGACACAAGACTCAAGTCTGGAGTCGCAGTCTTCTCCCAACAGGCAGAGCAGATCTACCCCGGGCATATACCCAGGCCAAGGCCCCTTCACGCAGACCCCACAGGCCCTGGGAAGGACGAGGTGGGCACCTTCATGGTGGAGCTGGCCATCAGCGAGCATCCTGCAGCCCCCTGGGAGGCCTGCTCTGCAGAGCCTGGGCCCCCCACCCAACAGGGGGACCCCGGGTTTCTGGGCTTGCTCGCTGCTTCTAGGGGATCCCGGGCACACAGAACGGCACAGCACAGCCATCCGTGGGGACCGTCCTCACTCAGAGACGCCCCCGGCACCGCTCACCCCGCTTTGAATTCCTGTGGCTTTTGCTTTGGTCTTCGTCACTGCGGGTGTTTTCAGTGTGAAGAGGAATGAGAAGAGGGTTGGGTTGGAGGTGTGTAGTAAGATGGACTTTTATGGAAGTCGAATGACCGCCTTTCCCCCACAGCCAGCTTGTTCATTGTAACCTGAGTCATCAGAGGGCTGCCCTCCGCAGGCGCTGGTCTGCGCGTGCAGTTCAAGGATGCTGCCAGCAGATGGCGTCGCTGTCTAGGTCGTCCCCTAACTAACTCGTTCTGTTTGGGGGTTCGGGGCGCGAAGAGGTCATCTAGGGCAGGTGGGGAGGAAGCCCACGTCTCCAAGGCCTATGCCGGCCCAGGCTCTGGAGGAAGTTAAGACAGAAACGCTCTCCNGAAGGGGGCAGGGCACCACCTTTAAAAGGATGCCCAGCCATCAAGGACACGACAAAAATCGGTGAGAACCAACTAGGTCCATGATGACAGGAGTTCCGGCTGAACCTCCTGACCCATTTGCTGTATGTAACACATCCACTAGACGACCCACCTGCAGGCACCGTGACAGCTCCCAGGCTGACCATGAAAGGTCAAAGAGTGGGCAGCGGCCAGATCCTGAAAATCTCTGCCCCTTCTCCAGACCAGTTGGAATAATCCTACCACTCGTTAGCCTATGAAATTACCAGCCCGTAAAAACTAATCACCCCATATTCCGGCCCTCTCGCCTTCTGCAGTGGCCCACACTCTGTCCGTGGAGTAGGTTTCTGTAAATAAATTCACTTTTTACCTGTCACTTGGTGTCTCACTGAATTCTTTCTGCAACGACACATTGAGAGCCTGAGCTTCATTAAGACCTGAGACCGGATGTATGGTCTCAATGAAAAGACAGTAGGTTCAGGTCCCAGTCTGGTTTGTGTGGTTTCAACCTTGCAATGTTTTCAACCATTTTGGGGCTCCCAGCTGCACTGATCCAACATACCTGGTCCTGGACCTTTCAGGCCTGGGCCACACGTGGGGACTTTGATCTCAGGAAAGGAAAGCAGACCGAGTTTCCACATCCTGCCTTCACTGAGGGCGCCAGCCTCCCCAGCTCTCCTCTGTGATAAGCCCCAGGCTTCTCTCCACTCCAGTCCACAAGATTGGGAAGCACAGTGCAGACAATTCTGGAGGGACTCCAGACATTTTGGAACAAGCGAAGCCTGGATGCCCCTCAGTGCTGAAGGTATTAGAGTGTGTAGGACACAGCCTTGAAGGTGACAGGGTGTTGCTGATGGCAAGGGGGCACCACTGCCCAGCGGGATCCCAGCAGCAGCGAGGACCTCAGGACACACACGGACTGTGTCCATGTTCCGCCTTTGCATCCTGCCCTACTTATCTCAAGGGGCCACATCAAAGCACACAGACTGGCAGCTTTAAACCACAGAAGTGTGTTCCTCAGAGTTCTAAGAGGTAAGGGGTCAGGGGCTGGTGATTCCGCTTCTGAGGGGGCCCTGGGCTGCAGACACCTCCTTTTCCTTGTGTCCGCATGTGGCACAAAGCGGGTGTTGGTGTCCTTTCCTTTTCTTATAAGGACCCTGATTTGATTAAGGTCCTCTGCACGACCTTATATTTAAGCCTTACCACCCCTCACAGGCCATCTTCAACCACAGTCATATTGGGGGTGAGGGCTTCAACACAGCATTGCAAAGGGAAATTGTTCAGTCCCTAGCAATCCTTAATAGTTGTGTGACATGGGGCACCTTATATACCACTACTAAGCCTTGTTTTTTGATTTGTGAAATGTACATTATATTTATTTCGTAGAGTCACTGTAAGGCTTAAACGATAGATTAAAAATTCACAATCCTGGAAAATTTTGGGTCTTGAAAAATACATTACAGTTATTTTCATGACCATCCTAATTTTACGAGGATGTTGGTCATGTCGGTTAATCTCTCCTGCAGGACTTTGATCACACCCTGCCACCCTGTCCTCCAAAAGCAGACGGAAACCACAGGCAATTTCTAGGAGGAAGGCCCTGGAGGGCTCCCCACCCCCGATGAATGGTAAGGGTCCCTGCTCCCCCAGTCTCTGCAAGGATCCCAGCTAGGAACATCTTTTTCTCCACAGATAAGACCTGGAGAGACAGGAGTCTGCTCAAATCCTGTCCTGGCTCACATGCCTCTGCTAAGAGCCAGACCCCATGAAAAGTCCAAGCAGTTCTCCTAGGAAATGAAACGGAGCACTCATCTGCCAAAAAGGCATTATTTAAAGAAGAGATTATAGGTAAATCTGATTGTAAATCTTTAACACAAGACTCTTCAGGAGTCCTGGATGAAAATGTCTCACACCCGAAGAGCAGCTCACCCCTCCTGGTTCTGTGCTCCTGGCACCAGCCGGAGACACAGCCTCTGACTCTGCCTCCCAGCGCCCATCACCAGGCTGGTCCGCATGGAAGAGCACCTTTGGGACCCCCTGGCTGCAGCTCACTGCTGCTATAAAGTAATACTCAGATTAACCAGACCATCTGAGACTTGCTTATCTGCCTGGAGAGGCAGCTTCTCTTGGATCTGCTTCCACTGAGCTGTTTGGCACCTTCCCATCACAGACAGAGAAGGTGGTAAGCAGATTTTCAAACTTTATGCTTGCATTTCCTGCAAGGAGTTCCAAGATGTTTTTTATTATGTTATATCCCAAGAACTTAATGGGAAAATTTCTCTGGGGCCTCAAAAAAAAAAAAAGAGAAAAGAAATTGATATACCCCTCTGCAAGCAATTCATTTTATTTACATTATTAACACCATGGATCATGGAAGGTATTAGATTTCTCCCCCTTGGCTACTAGTAAATGCAAAACAAAACGTGTATTCTGTCGCTAATAAGTGTATATGACCTTCAGAAAGCACTGGGGGGGGGGTCCCAACTGTGCTATTGGATTTATTTTTTTCCTCCTTTCTTTCAAATTGCATCAGTTTTAAAATCTTAAATCACCTCATATTCTGTATCTTCCATGAGCCTGTCAAGTACTTTTTCAAATGAAATGAAATGAAGCAGATAAAACTCCTTTTTCATGCAAGTTTCCTGACTTTGACNCCCTGGCTGCAGCTCACTGCTGCTATAAAGTAATACTCAGATTAACCAGACCATCTGAGACTTGCTTATCTGCCTGGAGAGGCAGCTTCTCTTGGATCTGCTTCCACTGAGCTGTTCGGCACCTTCCCATCACAGACAGAGAAGGTGGTAAGCAGATTTTCAAACTTTATGCTTGCATTTCCTGCAAGGAGTTCCAAGATGTTTTTTATTATGTTATATCCCAAGAACTTAATGGGAAAATTTCTCTGGGGCCTCAAAAAAAAAAAAAGAGAAAAGAAATTGATATACCCCTCTGCAAGCAATTCATTTTATTTACATTATTAACACCATGGATCATGGAAGGTATTAGATTTCTCCCCCTTGGCTACTAGTAAATGCAAAACAAAACGTGTATTCTGTCGCTAATAAGTGTATATGACCTTCAGAAAGCACTGGGGGGGGGGTCCCAACTGTGCTATTGGATTTATTTTTTTCCTCCTTTCTTTCAAATTGCATCAGTTTTAAAATCTTAAATCACCTCATATTCTGTATCTTCCATGAGCCTGTCAAGTACTTTTTCAAATGAAATGAAATGAAGCAGATAAAACTCCTTTTTCATGCAAGTTTCCTGACTTTGACTGAAGAACACACACAAGCCAGTGATTCCCCCACGGCTGGGCCAAGGGCAGGTGGCCTATTCTGATGGGGTGGTCAGGATCCACACCCTAAACTCTCCACTTCCACGCCCAGTCTTCAGGGTTCCAAGGCAATACTTCACGTGAAGGATGACTCTTCACTTTAAGCCAGTAGGAGAAGACCCTCAAGGTTCTTCCTGTGTCCTGGAGATGCCCATCCTTCCACCTGGTATGGCAAGCTCATAACTGAGGTTATCTGTCATTACTGGCTTCTTTGTATTTAATACTAGTTTTTTTTTCTTTTTTGTATCTATCTTTCTGATAGAGGTGATTTTCAACAATTAGTCTAAGATGTCTGAACTTAATAAAGTTTGATTACATAAGGTGGTATGAGAAACATTTGCATGGTTCACTGAGTTTCACAGAGCTCTGGTTATTTAAATATCCCTCATTGAATATTGCAGTTGCAGTACTTATGGAATTTGTTTAAAATATATTTGAAAACACTGTGTCATTTTTTTAAGGTTCTCCATTCACTTCAATAGCTGCCACATATTTTTATCTATAAAGCCAATTTTTAATGTCACACAAACCAAGTAACTGAGACTTCAAAGACGAAAGTTTCCAGTCACTAGTGACTACATTCTTTAGCATTTAATTGTGCACCCATTCTTATGCCTTTTGAAATTTTGTTCACAGGCAGAACAAAGGTAGTGTGAACTTCTAACCTGAGAAAGTTGATCTACTTATAGCTATATTTATAACTAAACAATGGTTTCTTTTCTTTTTTAGAATACACACATAGATAAAATTATTTTTTGGCACCCAAAATTCTGAAAAAATGTTGCCTGACTCCAAGAAAAAAAAATGTATGAATTCTGTGCATGCCTCAGCATAGATTTTAAATATGGTTGGAAATAAAGCCACTGGCAAGACATTACTTTCAGTGTAAAAATATTAATGAATGCCATCAACCTACACATTTGTCTAATTTAATTAAAAATTTTACCAGTTGAAATGTCCTCCTTTAGTTACTGGGGTAAAATGTCTAAATTAAATTTGATGACTTGATGCTGTATTGGATATATGTGGGAACAGAATCCCAGACTTTGGTTAAACCCAGAATGAATATGAAATACCTAATAGGTCCCTTTCTCTGGCCTCTATTGATGTCTTCATGTGATCACTGAATGTCCACGAATGGACAACCAAAGAGTTGTATTTTCTCCTAAAGCAATTTAACTATCTTCTACTGTCTTGTATAAGGAACTTAGTCATGATGTTATTTTTAGAGGCTTTGTTTTTGTAGAAATAAATAAATAAATGAACAGAAACCCCAAATAAATAGAGCTGGGTGGCCAGAAGGGGGCGCTCTCACACCCAGATACCACAGCCTGAAGCACAGAAAGACAGACCCCCTCCTTTTTTCTGTCAAAGACTCAGCCAATGAGAAGCCAAGGATTCTGTTTACTAAGCCTTCCCACCTTCCTTTATCCTCCATTAAAAGCCTCCTTCTCCCCATGTGGGAACTTGCACTTGGCTCCCCAGGGTTGCAGACTCTGTTTTGCAAGTCTCTGCTGATCCCAAATAAACTCACAGTCTATTTATTTTCGGTTAACAATTTCTTTTGGTTTAAAATACAGTGGTCATTATAACAAATTTATGTAAATAAAAAACCAAAAGGTTTAATGACTTTCTAAAACAAATAGCCAATACCATTCGCTTGTATATGCCCTTTTGATGAGAATAAACAAATCTCTAGCCTATTTTATTACACTTTCTGATTAGTTGCTCCTGGTTTACAGGAATACTGCTGACTTTTTTGTATCAACAGTTTAGTGAACTCCTTTATTAGTTGCAATGGCTTATCAATAGATTCTTTGGATTTTCCACATTTTGTCTTCTGTGAATGAAATATTTTTCTTCCCCTTGAAATTCTTACTCCCTTTATGTTCACTTGTTTCATTATATTGATTAGAATTCTCAGTAAGACTTTGAATTTTTAACAAATGATGAGAATGGTTATTCTTTTCTTTTCCTTGAAAAGAATACTTATTATGCATCTTTAAATATATTTGCTTTAGGTTTTCTTCATACTATATCCAGATTGTTAAACTTTGTTCTTGAGATGATTTTTATTCTTTAGGCATGAATGGGGACAGAATTTTGTCACATTTTTCTATTGAATCTTTTGAAGCAATCACACATTTTCTCATTTAATGTTTTAATGTGATTGATACCTCACTGACTTTGTTACCTTAACTATTTGTAAATCAGGAAGTTAACTCTATCAGATCATAATTTGTTTTTGTTTCATATTAATGAATTTAAAGTGAAGTCTCTCAGTCGTGACCAACTCTTTGTGATCCCATAGACTGTAGCCTACCAGGCTCCTCTGTCCATGAGATTTTCCAGGCAATAGTACTGGAGTGGATTGTCATTTCCTTCTCCAGGGGATCTTCCGAACCCAGGGCTTGAACCTGGGTCTCCCGCATTGTAGACAGACATTTTACCATCTGAGCCACCAGCGAAGTCCCATTGAATGGTATTTTATATAGTAATTTATTTATGTTCATAAATAAGATTGAGTTACAGAAACTGTCTTTTATCAAGGTTTTCTGGCCTCTCAATTCTTTAAAAATTGGGAGAATGTCCTATCCCTTATTCAAAGAAACATGAGGTCTGCCTCTTTCTGGGAAATTTGATGAAGCCTTCCTGTGAAACAAATGAGGCCTTATTTTTGTGAACAGATTTTTAAAAGCTAAATCACCAGTTCTATTTTTTAAAAGTTTACATTGCTATTTAGGGCTCTACAATTTTTCTTCAGTCAATTTTGGAAGCATGTTTCTCAAAAAATTACTTTTTAACTTGTTTCAATATTTTCACATAAACTATTTACTGTATTCTTTTTCTAAAAGAAAAAGAACACATTGTATTTTCTCTTTTATAACCTTAATTTACAGTTATAGTTGAGTCTCAGATCTTTTCTCCTAAATGTCACCCGTCTTTTCTCTGTTTTCTGCTCAAGCTTGTGAGTTTACTATTATTTTGAATTGCAGTCTCACCTTCAGTGCAGTTTGATCATGTCTGGGAGTGATTTCTTTACTTCTGACTCATGAAAATGCCATCATGTGGTCTGAGCTTTCTTCCGCCAGAATTCCACATGTCTAAGTAGTTTTAGAAAAGGCAGAGGAACCAGAGATCAAATTGCCAAGATCCGCTGGATCATGGAAAAGCAAGAGAGTTCCAGAAAAGTATCTATTTCCGCTTTATTGACTATGCCAAAGCCTTTGACTGTGTGGATCACAATAAACTGTGGAAAGTTATGAAAGAGATGGGAATACCAGACCACCTGACCTGCCTCTTGAGAAATCTGTATGCAGGTCAGGAAGCAACAGTTAGAACTGGACATGGAACAACAGACTGGTTCCAAAGAGGGAAAGGAGTACATCAAGGCTGTATATTGTCACCCTGCTTATTTGACTTCTATGCAGAGTACATCATGAGAAATGCTGGACTGGAAGAAACACAAGTTGGAATCAAGATTGCTGGGAGAAATATCAATAACCTCAGATATGCAGATGACACTACCCTTATGGCACAAAGTGAAGAGGAGCTAAAAAGCCTCTTGATGAAAGTGAAAGAGGAAAGCAAAAATGTTGGCTTAAACCTCAACATTCAGAAAACGAAGATCATGGCATCCGGTCCCATCACTTCATGGGAAATAGATGGGGAAACAGTGGAAACAATGTCACACTTTATTTTTGGGGGCTCCAAAATCANCTGTAACTAGCATCGGGGTTCACTCCTCCCGAGGAGACTGAACCCCGGCGCGCTGGCCTAATAAACCCTCTTGCCTATTGCATCAAATTCGAGTTACTGTGGTCTTTGGAGCGACAGGTCCCGAGAAAAGGCCGGGAGGTCTTACACAACCTAGATAGCATATTCAAAAGCAGAGACATTACTTTGCCGACTAAGGTCCGTCTAGTCAAGGCTATGGTTTTTCCTGTGGTCATGTATGGATGTGAGAGTTGGACTGTGAAGAAGGCTGAGCGCTGAAGAATTGATGCTTTCGAACTGTGGTATTGGAGAAGACTCTTGGGAGTCCCTTGGACTGCAAGGAGATCCAACGAGTCCATTCTGAAGGAGATTAACCCTGGGATTTCTTTGGAGGGAATGATGCTGAAGCTGAAACTCCAATACTTTGGCCACCTCATGCGAAGAGTTGCCTCATTGGAAAAGACTCTGATGCTGAGAGGGATTGGGGGCAGGAGGAGAAGGGGACGATAGAGGATGAGATGGCTGGATGGCAACACAGACTCCGATGGACGTGAGTCTGAGTGAACTCCGTGAGATGGAGATGAACAGGGAGGCCTGGCGTGCTGCGATTCACGGGGTCGCAAAGAGTCAGACACGACTGAGCGACTGAACTGAAGTGTCCATTTGTGATCTGGGAACAGCCAGGGAGCGCACTGCACCGCCGAGCACTGCGCTTAGACTGACCCATCTGTAGCCCTGCTGCACCTGTACGCTGTCCCGAGGGACACGGCGGCCCCCTTAGTCCACTGAGTCTCTGCTCAAGAAAATGCAAGGTTGCTAAAGGGCCCCTGTCCAGCCCCCGAGCCCAGCCACACAGAGCACCGCCCCCAACCCATCTTCTACTGCTCTCCATTTCTCCAGGGTCCGCATCCCCTTTCTGCTCTCTCTTCTCCCCTTAGAAACCTCGCTCACCTCCTTCTCAGCTGGAGCTGAGGTCCTCTCCACTGGTCTCTCCCCAACTGCCCTGGTCTGAAGATCAGTCTTGCTGTTTTTATCAGTGCCTAGTGTTTTGCTCATGGACAATCTTCAACCCTGATTTTCTTCTGCTCCCCTCGTCCTCACAGCAACATTTGCACCCCTGGCCCACATGTGTCTTCGAAGAGGAGCAGAACAGGTCTCTTTGGAATAAAGATTGTTGGGGACTGATTATTTTGACTGGCTGCCAACCCAGGAGAGTCTCAAAAAAGCAAAAATTATGCTTTTGTGAAGGGAATGTATATTTATATGGGAAATCTACATGTTAAGGGTGTTTCCCTCTAGGTATCAGGAACAGAAGGATAACTAATCAGAAGAAACTCTCTTCCACAGAGAAAGCTCTCAACTTCAAGTCTGCAGGACAACTTACCCCTTGTTTTCTGTGCTTTTCCTGGTCATATCCTAACTGACCCCTCACTCATTACCCTCAACCTCATTTCTGCTTTTCTCTTGTTAATCTGTTATTATAGAGGGTGTCAGGAAAGAACTTCAAAAGTTAGTCGAAAAATTATTTTTCCTTCCTTACACACGTCACCTGCTGATATATCTCCCCCCTCCACTCACCACTGAACACAGTCTACACTAGAAAACTATTGAAAGGGTGTGTTCTAGGTCTTCTGAGTCACAGCATCTGCAGCCAAATTTCCTGTCCACACAGGAGGTCACAGGCCAATCCCTAGGTCCTCCATAGTGCTGTCACTCAGTCGTGCCCAGCTCTGCGACCCCATGGACTGCAGCCCGCCAGGCTCCTCTGTTCATGGGATCTCCTAGGCAAGAGCACTGCAGTAGGTTACCATTTCCTACTCCAGGGGATCTTCCCAGCCCAAGGGTTGAACCAGCATCTCTTACGCCTCCTACAATAGCAGGTGTATTCTTTACCACTAGTGCCACCTGGGAAGCCCCTAGCATTTCAGACTGCCAGTCCGTGCCAGTGTGGCATCAGTTGCCTGATATTCCTCTAGAGTCTACTGTCTTCACCTGTAGCCCTTGCGGGATTTTACTTACATGTCTCCTTTCAAATGAAGTTATATTTTTCAAAAAGATATTCAGCATTTTGTATCTGCAGTAGGAGAGGTTCAACCTGCTGTGTTGCCAGAAATGCTTGTATTTTCCATGGATTCTTCAGCATATTTTATAGACAGTTAGGGGACTAACAAATCTGCTAAATAATCAGTTTCTCATTAACTTGTTCCAGGCATTTCTATTTATATAATTGGAATCTGACTCTGGAAGCAAGCTCTGAATGTTGTTGCCAGCCCGGGCTTCTTAATGTGTGAAGCAAGCTCTCTGCCCAGATTCATCCTCCATATAATTGAACTATTGGATTCCCACAGAGTCCCTCATGGAAATGAATGAGCCTCTGGGGATAATGAGTAGAGGACAAAGAACATACAAATGAACGGCATCAAGCCAACCTTGAAGTCTGCCCCAAGGCCTGCATAACCCACACAATGTTCTTCAGTGGATCAGAGTGGTCCGGCTGCAGAACGAGGGAAGAGTTGGAAAGTTCAAGCGGTCGTCCCTCCTGAATCCTCCGCATCAGCCTGGACCTCTGCTGGTCTCATGCCACCAAGGTACCGGCCCCCATGTACAGGCCAACCTTATAGACCCTGGCTATGATGACTCCAAGGCCACGTCCACAGACACCTTTCTGGCCTGAACTCTTCCTCTGAATTCCAGAATCGAAATCCCTACTTGATAAAACCACTTGGATTTCTAATAGGCTTATCAATAAGCTCATCTAATAGGCTATCAATAATAAATAGGCTCATTGAAAAGTGAACTCCTAACCTGCCCTGGCTACCACCTTGCTGTGCCTACATCCTTCTCAGAATTAGCATGACATCAATCCCATTCATCTTGTTGCTCAGGCTGAGGTCCCTTCAGTGAACCTGCACCTCTCTCTGTCTTGAATGCCTGGATTCAACCCATCAGCAAAGATGACCCGTCTAATCTTTGATCTCCAGCCCTCTCTCTGCTCATCCTAATTTCCTGGATTTTGCACATTCCCAAATCAAGATGTACATGGTCCATAATTATAATTCTAGAAAAGTTCTTCTCCCTGGTACATGTATAGAGTGTGGTCTCTTTGAGGACCACACTTCAGCCCCGGGGCCTGATGAAGCCCCTGAGGGAAGCAAAATGACCCCTGGGAACAGTTCATTGTTAAGAAGCTAATAGAATCTGAGAAAGCCTTGCTAATGTTGAATGTCATCTGAAAGTGAAGAAATCCTCCCATTCTTCTGTGTTCTGGTAAACAGTGGACTGTAAAGCATCCTTCTTCCCCAAGGGACAGATGAAACTCACAGAGGACCCCTTGGTTACCCAGGAAAAGGTCATATCTGGACCCTCCCATTCTTGTCTCATAAATGATTAGCTCAACTGCTTTATCCCCAAGGATCAAGCAGAATGAAATGCATGCTAACCTCTCTCCTAGGCCTTGACATCATATTGCATTTTTAATTTGATTTGCATATGGTGAGAAAAATGACCCATAAATAAGTAGTAAATAAAAAGAAAATTTTCATATTGACTGAAGATCCTAAGACTAGACTGGCTGCAAAGAATCTGGATGCATAAACAGATCAAGCATTTATATTTTATTGTGAGGAAAATGATCAATTAAAAATCATGGTTATGAGATCTTTAGGCAAATTATTAAAACACACACATTCATACAAATGTGGGCTAATAAAATAAAAAGGAAGCCTTTCCAAAAATACTTTTTCTTACTCCCAAACTGTCTCTCAGTTCTTGATGGAGTATGATAATTCATTACCTTTCAGCCTGAGCAGCAGACAGCCTCCCGGAGGACAACTTGGCCTCAGGTAGAATGTTCCCTGACCTTCTGTCCAGTCATCCTCCTTTCACTGCCCCCATATCCACACCCAGCTCTGTCCACTGTGATCACTCTCTCCCCTCTACCAGAGCAGACCTACTCGACTGGGCTGGAGACTCTTGCAGGTGTGATGGTGTGGTGTTGCAATGGCCCCTTTTCCCCCTTGCAATAATTCTTCTGAATAAATGTCTCTTCTCCGTCACTTGAGAGTTTACTGGTAGTCTATTGTCTTGTTGATAGAACAGGATGGTATCGTCGTTGCCCTAGTTGGGACTTGCTCTCCCAAAGGCATGGCCACCCAGTCTTCGCCCACCCCTCCAGTGCTGGAGGTCATGGCCCCGCAATGTCCATCTCAATGAGGAACAGCCCCATTGCTAGCATCACCTCTTTACACTGAGACAAAATCTGCCACCTGTTTATTCCACATATGTAGGCCCTCAGAAGCTAAGCAAAACAAATCTAGTCCCTTTCCCAGGAAATAAGTACTCAATTATTACATTTCTTCCTCGAAACCTCAGCAGATTCTCTTCTTCAGGTTAAAAAATTAAACTAAAGACATACACTATTTGTCATCCTGTTCCTAAATCCTGGTGTCTGCAACATGGCATGATTCTCTTTAGGACTGCCACTGAAAAAAAAAAATTTAAATTAAGCTATCAACAATCTGAAGCACAGGATATTATTTCACGGACAGCACATCCACATCAAAATAAATTAGAATGGCTCCAAAGAGTGATAAGAGATTAAAAAACCAAAGGCACCCATGAAAACCAGTTTGATGGGAACACAGGAGCAGAGCGGGCAGCATAAGCCAAGGACGCTCCACTCAGGACCCAGGAGAACCTTCTCAAAGCAAAAGAACGGTTGTTCCCTGGAGAAAGCAGACAGGCAGATGCTACTGCTCTAGCCATGCTAAAGCTGTGAATTCCAGGGTACTTGGAGATTAATAAATGTTCCATGAAAAATACTGAAAAGTGAGAAATAATGAAGGAGTGACGTCAAATACACAGCAGCCCAGGAAAACTATCATCACCCAAACAGTCGTGCGTGCGTGCTTGCTCACTCGGTTATGTCCGACTCTCTGCGACCTCACGGTCTGTGGCCCACCAGGCTCTTCTAGCCATGGAGTTCTCCAAGCATACTGCCGTGGGTTGCCATTTCCTTTTCCAGAGGATCTTCCTGACCCTGGGATTGAACTCGTGTCTACTGCATTGCAGGCAGATTCTTTACCGTCTGAGCCACCAGGGAAGCCCCCCAAATAGACACGAATCACAGCAATGACAAGGTGAGCTTGCACATTTGGAATTGCTTCCAGGAAACCCCACGTGGGCAAAATCAGAGCCTCAGCACAGTACCCAGCACCCCAAGGAGCAGGGACTCTGAAAGAAACTGCTCCTCTCCTGTTCCAGGACTCATCAACTTGGAAAGATATTTTTTAAACTTTAAAAAATAAAAAAAAGATCCAACAACTTGCCAGGACAAAAAGGAGATAGCTTCAGGCTTCCAGCTAGAGACTTTGAAGAAGGGGATGTGATGAGCACAGCGAGAAGAAAGGGAGGCTCCCCTGCAAATACTCATCCCATGATGCTGACTGTTGCTTTGAAGACAGAAGAAAAATGTCTCAGTCGCTGGAAGACATGAGAAAAATCTGTAAACACATTCCTGAGACTGTAAAAAAAAAAATCACTACAAGCAGCAATAGAGATCCAACAGCAGATTAACTAGAGAAAACAACATTAACTCAGAGGACAATGGATGAGATTCAAAGGAATCGCTATGAAGTTCTGCCTTCAGTTCAGTATAAAATGTCTCAAGTGAGGACCATTCCCACCCTATGGAGAAGGAGTTGGGGCAACTATAAAACCTAAGCTGGTTTGCTGTGGCTGTCATTTGTCTAATGTGTTAAGCTTTAGAGAGTTGCATCTGCAGAAAGACCCAAGTGAACTAAATCCAGAAAGGGAGAGCCTTGTATGAGACAAGAGATGTCTTTACAGTGGCAGAGCGAGGGGGAGGCAGTCAATGTGGTCACCAGCTTGAACGATCGTGAGGATCAGCCTAATACTCAGACCCCAGGAGAAGAACACCTGGCTTGGAGGTGTGTGCTCACCGAGGCCTGCAGAGCAGAGAAGCTGCTGAAGATAAGGAAGCCAGCACCTCAGCTGGGGAGCACCCAGAGACCCAAAAAGTCAGTGACCAGGTTGTAAATGGAGAGAGACTCAACGTTTCAGCAAGTTGGTTGCTGGAATTTAACACTCAGCAAAACACAAAAAACTNTCAGGAACAGAAGGATAACTAATCAGAAGAAACTCTCTTCCACAGAGAAAGCTCTCAACTTCAAGTCTGCAGGACAACTTACCCCTTGTTTTCTGTGCTTTTCCTGGTCATATCCTAACTGACCCCTCACTCATTACCCTCAACCTCATTTCTGCTTTTCTCTTGTTAATCTGTTATTATAGAGGGTGTCAGGAAAGAACTTCAAAAGTTAGTCGAAAAATTATTTTTCCTTCCTTACACACGTCACCTGCTGATATATCTCCCCCCTCCACTCACCACTGAACACAGTCTACACTAGAAAACTATTGAAAGGGTGTGTTCTAGGTCTTCTGAGTCACAGCATCTGCAGCCAAATTTCCTGTCCACACAGGAGGTCACAGGCCAATCCCTAGGTCCTCCATAGTGCTGTCACTCAGTCGTGCCCAGCTCTGCGACCCCATGGACTGCAGCCCGCCAGGCTCCTCTGTTCATGGGATCTCCCAGGCAAGAGCACTGCAGTAGGTTACCATTTCCTACTCCAGGGGATCTTCCCAGCCCAAGGGTTGAACCAGCATCTCTTACGCCTCCTACAATAGCAGGTGTATTCTTTACCACTAGTGCCACCTGGGAAGCCCCTAGCATTTCAGACTGCCAGTCCGTGCCAGTGTGGCATCAGTTGCCTGATATTCCTCTAGAGTCTACTGTCTTCACCTGTAGCCCTTGCGGGATTTTACTTACATGTCTCCTTTCAAATGAAGTTATATTTTTCAAAAAGATATTCAGCATTTTGTATCTGCAGTAGGAGAGGTTCAACCTGCTGTGTTGCCAGAAATGCTTGTATTTTCCATGGATTCTTCAGCATATTTTATAGACAGTTAGGGGACTAACAAATCTGCTAAATAATCAGTTTCTCATTAACTTGTTCCAGGCATTTCTATTTATATAATTGGAATCTGACTCTGGAAGCAAGCTCTGAATGTTGTTGCCAGCCCGGGCTTCTTAATGTGTGAAGCAAGCTCTCTGCCCAGATTCATCCTCCATATAATTGAACTATTGGATTCCCACAGAGTCCCTCATGGAAATGAATGAGCCTCTGGGGATAATGAGTAGAGGACAAAGAACATACAAATGAACGGCATCAAGCCAACCTTGAAGTCTGCCCCAAGGCCTGCATAACCCACACAATGTTCTTCAGTGGATCAGAGTGGTCCGGCTGCAGAACGAGGGAAGAGTTGGAAAGTTCAAGCGGTCGTCCCTCCTGAATCCTCCGCATCAGCCTGGACCTCTGCTGGTCTCATGCCACCAAGGTACCGGCCCCCATGTACAGGCCAACCTTATAGACCCTGGCTATGATGACTCCAAGGCCACGTCCACAGACACCTTTCTGGCCTGAACTCTTCCTCTGAGTTCCAGAATCGAAATCCCTACTTGATAAAACCACTTGGATTTCTAATAGGCTTATCAATAAGCTCATCTAATAGGCTATCAATAATAAATAGGCTCATTGAAAAGTGAACTCCTAACCTGCCCTGGCTACCACCTTGCTGTGCCTACATCCTTCTCAGAATCAGCACGACATCAATCCCATTCATCTTGTTGCTCAGGCTGAGGTCCCTTCAGTGAACTTGCACCTCTCTCTGTCTTGAATGCCTGGATTCAACCCATCAGCAAAGATGACCCGTCTAATCTTTGATCTCCAGCCCTCTCTCTGCTCATCCTAATTTCCTGGATTTTGCACATTCCCAAATCAAGATGTACATGGTCCATAATTATAATTCTAGAAAAGTTCTTCTCCCTGGTACATGTATAGAGTGTGGTCTCTTTGAGGACCACACTTCAGCCCCGGGGCCTGATGAAGCCCCTGAGGGAAGCAAAATGACCCCTGGGAACAGTTCATTGTCAAGAAGCTAATAGAATCTGAGAAAGCCTTGCTAATGTTGAATGTCATCTGAAAGTGAAGAAATCCTCCCATTCTTTTGTGTTCTGGTAAACAGTGGACTGTAAAGCATCCTTCTTCCCCAAGGGACAGATGAAACTCACAGAGGACCCCTTGGTTACCCAGGAAAAGGTCATATCTGGACCCTCCCATTCTTGTCTCATAAATGATTAGCTCAACTGCTTTATCCCCAAGGATCAAGCAGAATGAAATGCATGCTAACCTCTCTCCTAGGCCTTGACATCATATTGCATTTTTAATTTGATTTGCATATGGTGAGAAAAATGACCCATAAATAAGTAGTAAATAAAAAGAAAATTTTCATATTGACTGAAGATCCTAAGACTAGACTGGCTGCAAAGAATCTGGATGCATAAACAGATCAAGCATTTATATTTTATTGTGAGGAAAATGATCAATTAAAAATCATGGTTATGAGATCTTTAGGCAAATTATTAAAACACACACATTCATACAAATGTGGGCTAATAAAATAAAAAGGAAGCCTTTCCAAAAATACTTTTTCTTACTCCCAAACTGTCTCTCAGTTCTTGATGGAGTATGATAATTCATTACCTTTCAGCCTGAGCAGCAGACAGCCTCCCGGAGGACAACTTGGCCTCAGGTAGAATGTTCCCTGACCTTCTGTCCAGTCATCCTCCTTTCACTGCCCCCATATCCACACCCAGCTCTGTCCACTGTGATCACTCTCTCCCCTCTACCAGAGCAGACCTACTCGGCTGGGCTGGAGACTCTTGCAGGTGTGATGGTGTGGTGTTGCAATGGCCCCTTTTCCCCCTTGCAATAATTCTTCTGAATAAATGTCTCTTCTCCGTCACTTGAGAGTTTACTGGTAGTCTATTGTCTTGTTGATAGAACAGGATGGTATCGTCGTTGCCCTAGTTGGGACTTGCTCTCCCAAAGGCATGGCCACCCAGTCTTCGCCCACCCCTCCAGTGCTGGAGGTCATGGCCCCGCAATGTCCATCTCAATGAGGAACAGCCCCATTGCTAGCATCACCTCTTTACACTGAGACAAAATCTGCCACCTGTTTATTCCACATATGTAGGCCCTCAGAAGCTAAGCAAAACAAATCTAGTCCCTTTCCCAGGAAATAAGTACTCAATTATTACATTTCTTCCTTGAAACCTCAGCAGATTCTCTTTTTCAGGTTAAAAAATTAAGCTAAAGACATACACTATTTGTCATCCTGTTCCTAAATCCTGGTGTCTGCAACATGGCATGATTCTCTTTAGGACTGCCACTGAAAAAAAAAATTTAAATTAAGCTATCAACAATCTGAAGCACAGGATATTATTTCACGGACAGCACATCCACATCAAAATAAATTAGAATGGCTCCAAAGAGTGATAAGAGATTAAAAAACCAAAGGCACCCATGAAAACCAGTTTGATGGGAACACAGGAGCAGAGCGGGCAGCATAAGCCAAGGACGCTCCACTCAGGACCCAGGAGAACCTTCTCAAAGCAAAAGAACGGTTGTTCCCTGGAGAAAGCAGACAGGCAGATGCTACTGCTCTAGCCATGCTAAAGCTGTGAATTCCAGGGTACTTGGAGATTAATAAATGTTCCATGAAAAATACTGAAAAGTGAGAAATAATGAAGGAGTGACGTCAAATACACAGCAGCCCAGGAAAACTATCATCACCCAAACAGTCGTGCGTGCGTGCTTGCTCACTCGGTTATGTCCGACTCTGCGACCTCACGGTCTGTGGCCCACCAGGCTCTTCTAGCCATGGAGTTCTCCAAGCATACTGCAGTGGGTTGCCATTTCCTTTTCCAGAGGATCTTCCTGACCCTGGGATTGAACTCGTGTCTACTGCATTGCAGGCAGATTCTTTACCGTCTGAGCCACCAGGGAAGCCCCCCAAATAGACACGAATCACAGCAATGACAAGGTGAGCTTGCACATTTGGAATTGCTTCCAGGAAACCCCACGTGGGCAAAATCAGAGCCTCAGCACAGTACCCAGCACCCCAAGGAGCAGGGACTCTGAAAGAAACTGCTCCTCTCCTGTTCCAGGACTCATCAACTTGGAAAGATATTTTTTAAACTTTAAAAAATAAAAAAAAGATCCAACAACTTGCCAGGACAAAAAGGAGATAGCTTCAGGCTTCCAGCTAGAGACTTTGAAGAAGGGGATGTGATGAGCACAGCGAGAAGAAAGGGAGGCTCCCCTGCAAATACTCATCCCATGATGCTGACTGTTGCTTTGAAGACAGAAGAAAAATGTCTCAGTCGCTGGAAGACATGAGAAAAATCTGTAAACACATTCCTGAGACTGTAAAAAAAAAAATCACTACAAGCAGCAATAGAGATCCAACAGCAGATTAACTAGAGAAAACAACATTAACTCAGAGGACAATGGATGAGATTCAAAGGAATCGCTATGAAGTTCTGCCTTCAGTTCAGTATAAAATGTCTCAAGTGAGGACCATTCCCACCCTATGGAGAAGGAGTTGGGGCAACTATAAAACCTAAGCTGGTTTGCTGTGGCTGTCATTTGTCTAATGTGTTAAGCTTTAGAGAGTTGCATCTGCAGAAAGACCCAAGTGAACTAAATCCAGAAAGGGAGAGCCTTGTATGAGACAAGAGATGTCTTTACAGTGGCAGAGCGAGGGGGAGGCAGTCAATGTGGTCACCAGCTTGAACGATCGTGAGGATCAGCCTAATACTCAGACCCCAGGAGAAGAACACCTGGGTTGGAGGTGTGTGCTCACCGAGGCCTGCAGAGCAGAGAAGCTGCTGAAGATAAGGAAGCCAGCACCTCAGCTGGGGAGCACCCAGAGACCCAAAAAGTCAGTGACCAGGTTGTAAATGGAGAGAGACTCAACGTTTCAGCAAGTTGGTTGCTGGAATTTAACACTCAGCAAAACACAAAAAACTTCCAGGCAAACGGTGTTCAAATCCCAAGCCTTGTGAGAAGGCAAGTCCTGACCCCACCCTGAAAACATCCAAAGCCAGTAGATGGCTTGAACCCACCTGGGGACAGTAGGGTGAGGACACACCAGGGGACCAGCAGCTGTCCGCTGGAAGGGCTGCACTTAGAAAGCCACGAGGTCAAGGGCGGGGTTGACAGAGGGGAAACACAACATAAACTCTTCCTGTAACTTTAAATGCAAGCCAAGCCACAGCCCCTCCATATATACCTGAGCCACGGAGGGCATGTGTATGTTTAGGAAAACACACGGAGGGCATGTGTATGTTTAGGAAAAGACCAGCATGAAGTCCATGGCACTGCGCTCAGCACAGCACAGCCCAGACTGGAGGGGCCCAGATTGTAGGATGTTTATACAATAGGTATTATTCTGCAAGAAAAAGAAGCTGAAAGACAAATAGCACTGTGAATGATGTTACCTTGAGTAGAAGAAACCAGATACAAAACTTCTCTCCACTTATATAACGTCTAGAAACACGCAGAAATTATCTCTAGAGATAGAAACAGGAAAATACGTTCCTCTGGTGAGTGGGGCAGTGTGGGGATTAAAACATAATGAACGTGAAGAAATTTTCTTGAGTGATGGTTAGGTGGATGGACATAACTATCAAAACTAAGACTGGGTGATGAAGACCGTGCATTGTATTATACCTAAACTGTGTCTCACTAAAAGCTTGATCAGAAGAGAGAAGCAGACAAAATTCATTCTGGAAACATATGCACAGAAGAGCTTGGGGAAAGTGTTCCATTTCATGCTGGAAAACCACAGGACCAAGATGTGACAAGCTGTCCAGAGGGCCTGTCACCTCCCAGTAGCACGGTGGGGCACCTGGGCCATGACGCGCCAAGACCTTAGGACAGTTCCTGGCACAAAGCAGACTTCCTAAATGCGATTCCTCTTAAAAATAGGATGTAGGAACCTCCCTGGCATTCCAGTGGCGAAGACTGCATTTCCACTTCAGGAGGCACGGATTCCATCCCTGGTTGGGAACTAAAGTCTCATATGCTGTGAAGTGCAACTGAAAAAAACATTTTCTAAATGAAAAGTAAAAATAGAATGTAATGGTAACGATGGCAGAAAATAACGAAGGCAGCTTTCTCGAATGCAGTAAAATCCAGCAGATACATTTGGCATTGTTTGTGTTGTGTCCGATTTTGGAGACCCCCTGGACTGTAGGCTCCAGGCCCCTCTGTCCATGGGATTTCCCAGGCAAGGATACTGGAATGGGGTGCCATTTCCTCCCCCAGGGGTTCTTTTCAACCCAGGGATCGAACTTGTGTCTCCTGAGTCTTCTGCACTGGCAGGGGCTTCCCCACCTGGCACTAGTGGTAAAGGACCTGCCTGCCAGTGCAGGAGGGCACGCCGATTCACTCCAGTATTCTTGCCTGGAGAATCCGACAGAAAGAGGAGCCTGGTGGGTACAGTCTATAGGGTCACACAGAGTCAGACACGACTGAAGTGACTTAGCATCACTTAGTCACACGGTAACCTCTTGTCTCTTACAAAGAAAAGGTTGCTGTTCCATTAATAAATACAGAAACAAAAAGAGACTACAAAGGCTGGCAACAATGCTGCACACCCCCGAAAACGANTCTTGCCTGGAGAATCCAATAGAAAGAGGAGCCTGGTGGGTACAGTCCATAGGGTCACACAGAGTCAGACACGACTGAAGTGACTTAGCATCACTTAGTCACACAGTAACCTCTTGTCTCTTACAAAAAAAAGGTTACTGTTCCATTAATAAATACAGAAACAAAAAGAGACTACAAAGGCTGGCAACAATGCTGCACACACCTGAAAACGGNACTGAAGTGACTTAGCATCACTTAGTCACACGGTAACCTCTTGTCTCTTACAAAGAAAAGGTTGCTGTTCCATTAATAAATACAGAAACAAAAAGAGACTACAAAGGCTGGCAACAATGCTGCACACCCCCGAAAACGAGTTCAGTATTGCTAAAACACTCAGAAGAGCGGGACTCTTCCACAAAAAGGAAGATACTGCTGCATTTCAGATGAATAAGACAAATTGAAGCTGGTCAAAACAACTTCACTGAGAATAAATACAAAATCAAAATAAATATTCTAAAGTTGTAGAATGGGCAAAGCTTCACTCTATTTGCATAAGTATAAAAGCTTCTGAATTGACTGTCAAACTCCAAGATTATCAAAAACTACATAAAACCTAAATATAAAAAATCCAAGCCCTACTCAAAAATACAACTGCAAGCTAAGACCTCTAATTGGGTTATCAGAGTATGAACACCAGGCTAAGCAAAGATAATAAAAATATTTGAAAAATTAATAAAGATATGGAAACGTAAAAGTAATAAGGAGGCGATGCCATTGATGTGGAAGTGAATAGAGACAAGGAAAAATAATTGTGGATAAACAGGTTTTCTTGAGTGACTAAAGATGAACATTTTACCTAAGAAAATATATCAAATTCACAAAATATTAGGTTTACCATAAATCAAATAATACATAGTACTTTCTGTGAAGAACCACACGTTTTTATTTATATAATACAACTGTTAAGTGTCAGCCTTCATTAAAGAACTTAAGTCATCTTTTATGCTTTCCAAACTTTCAAGTAAGTACTTCAAACAATCGATTTAGAGACCTAAGAAATCTCTTAAAAACTTTTAAAATGTAACTGCTGACTACCTCACACCAGATTTGCAGTGTATAAAAACATTAATAATAANTTATATAATACAACTATTAAGTGTCAGCCTTCATTAAAGAACTTAAGTCATCTTTTATGTTTTCCAAACTTTCAAGTAAGTACTTCAAACAATCGATTTAGAGACCTAAGAAATCTCTTAAAAACTTTTCAAATGTAACTGCTGAAAACCTCACACCAGATTTGCAGTGTATAAAAACATTAATAATAAAAATATAACTGGATTTGACACGTAGTATTTATTTCCATTCATTTCTAAAGAGTGTACAATTTCAGTATGATTTCTTCTTTAAGCTAAAAATAAGAGAGAGAAAGCTTTTTCTATTTTTCGTCTTAGACATGGACTCCAGCCTGTGGATCTGCAGACTATACCCTTAGAATCACACCTGGGTTATCATGAGTCTTCAAATGAAACTCTTTGAATCACTAACTATAAATTTTACACTTTAAAATCAATGAATAATTCATTTGTACCAAGTATATGATTTAAATGTTCTAAGTTGTTTAGCCACTGATTCTCTTTTTTTATTAGATTTTTTGTGTGTGTGTGAGAACATAGAGTATAGCTTGTTAAAAACCTTCATTCTGAAAACTCAAAGTAGATTTCAATAATGGTGGTGGTACAGTTGAAAAATCCTCCTACGAATGAAAACTAGATGAAATACTAACAATTAGAAGGCACTGGGAAACAAAAGCAGGAAAAAGTCTGAGAGACTTTACTCTGAACGAACACGGAGAACAGAGGGTGAGAGTCACGACTTTGTATCTTTCTGCTGACGGAGAGCCCCACACGCTCTTTCCACTCCACTCAGAAAAATCCGTGCTACTGCCTCCAGGAGAGGGACGGCGAAAGCCGGAGGGGCCGGGAGGGTGCTCCAGTGCGAGTCACACAGAGATGCAAAATCTGAGCCCTGAATCTGTCTCCCTGGTGATCTCCAAGGAGGGATCTGCAGGCGAGATCCGCGGCGCTGGCCTGAAGGAGGCGTGTTAGAGGGGCGTGCGTCCTGAAATGCAGGGCGCCCTGAAACAGCTCCTACCGCCTGCGGCTTGTGCAGGAAGGAGCTGCAGCCCTCCTGGCGGGAAGTGTCTGAGGACACAGGCGTGACGAGCAGGGGAGTGGGAACATGGGGAGAGGAACCTGGAAGCAGGACACAGACAGGCTAGGCTGACGCGAAAGCGTGGACAGTACAGGCGCACGGACCCCAGATGCGGGGCTGGGGAGGAGGAGTGAGGAGGAGGAGCTGAGGCACGAAGGCCTGGGCAAAGCCCCTGCAGGGGCACAGAGACACACACGCGCAGAGTGGGTCCAGGACAGCCAGGGGCCCCTGGGCAGACGGCAGCAGTCCTCAGACACACGATGCATCTGGAGGCGCTGAAGCATCCATCTACACTATGTAGTTTTTTAAAATTTTCAATTGAAGTATAGTTTATTTACAAAGTTAATTTCTGCTGTCAAAGTGGTTCACTTACACACATATACACACTCTTAATATCCTTTTCCATTCTGGTGTACTACAAGATCCTGAATACAGTTCCCTATGCTATACAGTAGAATCCGGTTGTTTATTCATTTTCAAAACAAAAGTAAATAGCCATAAAAAGAACCGCGAATACATCTACCCGATGCTGGGGACAAAGGCTGTAGGAATTGACTCTGATGATCTAAATGTTGGATGTGCAAAGACAATAAAGCAGCTATTAAAATAAGCAGAAAGAATCTTTTTAAACGTGGTCTTAATGAGTCAATGAGTGAACATATAAACTCAAAACTGAAAAATGAGAACTGTAAAAATATTTCTGTAAAATTTCTAGAGCTGAAAGGACAATGACTGAAATGAAAAACTCACTAGATGAACTCAACAGCAGATTGGAGGGGGCAGAAGAAAGAGCCAGTGAAGCTGAAGGTGTGTCGGTAGAAATTATCTAAGCAAAAAACAGAAAAGAAAAAGGTGAGGACTAATGAACAGATTCTCAAAGCCCTATGAGACAATTTAAGACATCTTCACATGTGTACTTGGAATCCAAGAAGGACAGAGGAGAGAAAAAGAAGCACAATAAATAACTAAATAAAAAAATCCCACAAATTTGGAGAACTTAGCAAGGTGCTAAGACAATGATTAATAAACAGAAATAAAATGTATTCATATCTTGAAGCAGCAAGCAAGTAGAAAATAAAATATAATAATATTTGCATTTAATATTGGGAAAATAATATAAGAAACTGAACAAAAGTATTGCAAGACTTACACAATAAATACTATAAAACTCACTGAAAGAAATTAAGACCTAAATAAATGGAGAGAGATGCTATATTGGTGAATTGGAAGACTCAATTAGGTCAAGGTTTGTATTCTCCACTATTAATCTATAAACTCAATGCAATCTTAATCAAAATCCAAACAGGCTTCTTGTAGAAAGTTGATTTAAAATTTTAAATGACAATGCAAAGTCCAAAGCAATCTAAAACACAAGATTTATAACAATTCCGTAGGAATGCAAAGTCCAACACTAGCAGAAGTATCAATGGAACAGAATAGATGGTCCAAAAATAGGCCAAACTTATATGGTGAACCGATTTTTGGGAAAAATGTCAAGGTAATTAAATGGAAATAAGATAATCTTTTCAACAAATGATTCTGGGACAACTTGGTATCAATATGGGGGAAAAGAACAAATATTACCCCTTACCTCCCACCATCTACACCAAGTGTGAACTACAGATGATGTGTCTGAGACATGAAATAACAAAAATTCTGAAAAGCACAACAAGGGAATCTTTAGCAATTTGAGTTAGTCAAATGCACCATCGATAAGATACAAAAAATATAAACCACAGAAGGAAAACTGACATAGTCAGTTCAGTTCAGTCCAGTTGCTGAGTCATGTCCAACTTTTTGCGATCCCATGAACTGCAGCACGCCAGGCTTCCCTGTCCATCACCAACTCCTGGAGCTTGCTCAAACTCATGTCCATTGAGTCAGTGTGATGCCATCCAACCATCTCATCCTTTGTCATCCCCTTCTCCTCCTGTCTTCAATCTTTCCCAGCAACAGGGTCTTTTCTAGTGAGTCAGCTCTTCCCATCAGGTGGCCAAAGTATTGGAGTTTCAGCTCCAGCCTCAGTCCCCTCAATGAATATCCAGCTCTGACTTCCTTTACAATTGACTGGTTTGAGTTTCTTGCTGCCTAAGGTCTCTAAAGAGTCTTCTCCAACACCCAGTGCAAAGCATCAAACTTTTGGCTCTCAGCTTTTTTATGTTCCAACTCTCACATTCATACATGACTCCTAGAAAAACCATAGCTTTGACTAGATGGGTCTTTGTAGGCGAAGTAATGTCTCTGCTTTTAAATATGCTGCCTCCGTTTGTCATAGATTTTCTTCCAAGGAGCAACTGTCTTTTAATTTCATGGCTGCAGTCACCATCTGCAGTCATTTTGGAGCCCAAGAAAATAAAGTCTCTCACTGTTTCCATTGTCTCCCCATCTATTTGCTAAGAAGTGATGGGACCGGATGCTACGATCTAGGTTTTTGAATGTTAAGATTTAAGCCAGTTTTTTCACATTCCTCTTTCACTTTTACCAAGAGTCTCTTTTAGTTCCTCTTCACTTTCTGCCATCAGGGTGGTGTCATCTGCATATCTGAGGCTGATATTTCTCCTGGCAATCTTCATTCCAGCTTGTGCTTCATCCAGCCTGGCATTTTGCATGATGTACTCTGCATATAAGTTAAATAAGCAGGGTGACAATATACAGCCTTGCCATACTTCTTTCCCTACTTGGAATTAGTCCATTGCTCCATGTCCAGTTGTAAATGTTGCTTCCTGACTTGCATA
This sequence comes from Raphicerus campestris, assembly GCA_006410735.1. NCBI lineage: Eukaryota > Metazoa > Chordata > Mammalia > Artiodactyla > Bovidae > Raphicerus > Raphicerus campestris. Next base: position 186,385 of record SJYW01013881.1, on the reverse strand, counting down.
CAGATTTCTCAGGAGGCAGGGCAGGTGGTCTGGTATTCCCATCTCTTTAAGAATATTCCATAGTTTGTTGTGATCCACACAGTCAAAGGCTTTGGTGTTATCAATAAAGAAGAAGTAGATGCTTTTTTGGACTTCTCTTGCTTTTTCTATGATGCAGCAGCTGCTGGCAATTTGATCCCTGTTTCCTCTGCCTTTTCTAAATCCAGCTTGAACATCTGGAAGTTCTTCATTCATGTACTGTTGAAACATTGCTTGGAGGATTTTGAGCATTAATTTTCTAGTCTGTGAGGTGAGCGCAGTTGTGAGGTAGTTTGAACATCCTCTGGCATTGTCTTTCTTTGGGATTGGGATGAAAATTGACATTTTCCAGTCCTGTTGCCACTGCTGAGCTTTCTAAATTTGCTGGTGTATTGAGTGCAGCACTTTTACAGCATCATCTTTTAGGATTTGAAATTTCTCAGCTGGAATTCCATCACCTCCCCTAGCTTTGTTCGTAGTGATGCTTCCTAAGGCCCCCTTGACTACGCATTCCAGGATGTCTGGCTCTAGGTGAGTGATCACACCATCGTGGTTATCTAGGTTATTAAGATCTTTTTTGTACAGGTCTGTGTATTCTTGCCACCTCTTCTCAATATCTTCTGCTTCTGTTAGGTCCATATCATTTCTGTCTTTATTGTTCCCATCTTTGCATGAAATGTTCCCTTAGTATCTCTAATTTTCTTGAAGAGATCTCTAGTCTTTCCCATTCTGTTGTTTTCCTCTATTGCTTTGCATTGATCACTGAGGAAGGCTTTCTTATGTCTCCTTGTTATTATTTAGAACTCTGCATTCAGATGCATATATCTTTCCTTTTCTCCTTTGCCTTTCACTTCTCTTTTCTCAGCTTTTTAAAGACCTCCTCAGACAACCAGTTGGACTTTTTGCATTTCTCTTTCTTGGGGATGATTTTGATCACTGCCTCCTGTACAGTGTCATGAACCTCCGTCCATAGTTCTTCAGGTGCTCTGTCTATTAGATCTAATCCCTGGAATCTATTTGTCACTTCCACTGTGTAATCATAAGAGATGTGATTTAGGTCATACCTGAGCGGCCTAGTGGTTTCTCCTTCTTTCTTCAACTGAAGTCTGAATTTTGCAATAAGCAGTTCATGATCTGAGGCACAGTCAGTTCCTGGTCTTGTTTTTGCTGACTGTATAGAGCGTCTCCATGTTATGCTCCAAAGAATATAATCAATATGATTTCTGTATTGCCATCTGGTGAAGTTCAAGTCTAGAGTCGTCTCTTGTGCTGTTTGAAGTGGGCATTTGCTATAACCAGTGCGTTCTCTTGGCAAAACTGTTAGCCTTTTCCCTGCTTCATTTTGTACTCCAAGGCCAAATTTGCTTGTTACTCCAGGTATCTTTTGACTTCCTACTTTTGCATTCCTGTCCTCTAAGATGAAAAGGACATCTTTTTGTTTGTGTTAGTTTTAGAAAGTCTTGCACGTCTTCATAGAACCATTTGACTTCAGCTTTTTCGGCATTAGTGGATGGAACATAGACTTGAATTACTGTGATATTGAATGGTTTGCCTTGGAAATGAACAGAGATCATTCTGTCATTTTTGCGATTGCATCCAAGTACTGCATTTCAGACTCTTCTGTTGACTGTGAGGGCTACTCCATTTCTTCTAAGGGATTCTTGCCACAATAGTAGATATAATGCTCATCTGAGTTACATTCACCCATTCCATCCATTTTAGTTCACTAATCCCTCAAATGTCAATGTTTGCTCTTGCCACTTCCTGTTTGACCACTTCCAACTTACCTTGATTCATGTAATGATATTTTTTAAAGCATTTGACTTTATTTCCACCACCAGTCACATCTAAAACTGGGCCTTGTTTCTGCTTTGGCTCAGCCTCTTCATTCTTTCTGGAGCTATTTCTCCACTCTTCCCCAGTAGCATATTGGGCACTTATCAATGTGGGGAGTTCATCTTTCACTGTCATTTCTTTCTTTTGCCTTTTCATACTGTTCACGGGGTTCTTAAGGCAAGAACACTGAAGTAGTTTGCCATTTGCTTCTCCAGTGGACCATGTTTTTTCAGAACTCTCTACCATGACCCATCCATCTTGGGTGGCCCTACATGGCATTGCTCATTCATTGAGTTAGACAAGGCTGTGGTCCATGTGATCAGATTGGTTAGTTTTCTATGACTCTGGTTTTCATTCTGTCTGCCCTCTGATGGATGAGGATAAGAGGCTTGTGGAAGCTTCCTGATGGGAGGGACTGGCTGTGGTGGAACCTGGGTCTCGCTCTGATGAGTGGGGACATGTTCAGTAAATCTTTAACTGCATTTTCTGTTGATGGATGGGGCTGTGTTCTTTCCCTGATACAGTAGACGCTACTAAAATTAAATGGCCACCAAAATTAAGTACCTCTGTTCTTTGAAAGATGCCATTAAGAGAATGAAAATGTAATCTACTGAGAAAAATATTCACCATATATCAAAAGATTTGTATTAATCTCTTTAAGTCAATAATAAGGATCAAACAACTCTATAAAAATTGAGCCAGATTTGAAAAGGCTCTTTACAAAATGAGCTGTACAAATGGTAACTGACTACATGAAAAGATGCTCAGGAGTCAAAAGGAAAAAGCAAATTTATCTCTACTGGAACTACTAGAATTTCTAAAAGTAAACACTGCCAAACCAAACGCTGGTAAGTCTGTGGAGGTAATGGTGTAATATGGTGTGTGACAAGGGTTGTGCTGACCCTGTTCTGAAGTTGGGGCTGAAATCTCTCAAGTACCCTCCCTGTGCAGTAACTAAGCTCCCATCCTAACTTCTTCCCTTCTCCGGCTCTGACACTCCTAAGTTAGAATACACATGCTCCACCTGCCCCAACACTTCACACGCAGGAATGGCCTCTTCTTATGGAGACCACGGAATTATTCAAAATCCCCAACTGCTAGGAAGCCAAGTAGCTCCACCTGCAGGCCAGCTCAGTTCAGTCGCTCAGTCATGTCCGACTCTGTGTGACACCATGGACTGCAGCACGCCAAGCTTCCCTGTCCATCACCAACTCCCAGAGCTTACTCAAACTCATGTCCATGGAATCAGTGATGACATCCAACTATCTCATCCTCTGCTGTCTCCTTCTCCTCCCACCTTCCATCTTTCCCAGCATCAAGCAGGGTCTTTTCAAATGAGTCAGTTCTTCAGATCATGTGGCCAAAGTATTGGAGTTTCAGCTTCAGCATCAGTCCTTCCAATGAATATTCAGGACTGATTTTCTTTAGGATGGACTGGTTTGATCTCCTTGCAGTCCAAGGGACTCTCAAGAGTCTTTCCCAACACCACTGTTCAAAAGCATCAATTCTTAGGTGCTCAGCTTTCTTTATAGTTCAACTCTCACATCCATACGTGACTACTGGAAAAACCATAGCTTTGTTGGCGAAGTAATGTCTCTGCTTTTTAATATGCGGTCTAGGTTGGTCACAACTTTTCTTCCAAGGAGCAAGCATCTTTTAATTTCGTGGCTGCAGTCACCATCTGTAGTGATTTTGGAACCCCTATAAATAAAGTCTCTCACTGTTTCCATTGTTTTCCCATCTATTTCCCATGAAGGGATGGAACCAGATGCTATGATCTTAGTTTTTTGAATGGTGAGTTTTAAGCCAACTTTTTCACTTTCCTCTTTCATTTTCATCAATGAGGCTCTTTAGTTCTTTGACTTCTGCCATGAGGGTGGTGTCATCTGCATATCTGAAGTTACTGATATTTCTCCCAGCAATGTTAATTTCAGCTTGTGCTTCATCCACCCCAGAATTTCTCATGATGTACTCTGTATATAAGTTAAATAAGCAGGGTGACAATATATAGCCTTGATGTACTCTCTTCCCGATTTGGAACCAGTCTGTCGTTCCATGTCCAGTTCTAACTGTTGCTTCTTGACTTGCATACAGATTTCTCAGGAAGCAGGTCAGGTGGTCTGATATTCCCATCTCTTTCAGAATTTTCCACAGTTTGTCATGATCCACATAGTCAAAAGCTTTGGCGTAGTCAACAAAGCAGAAGTAGATGTTGTTCTGGAACTCTCTTGCTTTTTGGATGATCCAGAGGATGTTGGCAATTTGGTCTTTGGTTCTGCTACCTTTTCTAAGTCCACCTTGAACATCTGGCCATCCAAAACCTGCAGGCCATCTCCATGTATAAGTTTCCCTAGGTTCCTCTCACCCTGCCCTTGGAGGCAACCTCTCTGGAGAGGTAAGTGACAAAGGGTTCTGCCTTTCATCATTCCAATGTCTTTCTGTTGTGTTCTTCCATTCAGGGACCTCAGTATCATTTAATTATGAGACAGAATGGAGCATTCATATTTATTGAAAAGAAAGCAAAATGGAAAAGTCACTTTGGAAAACTGTTGGGCAGTTTCTGACAAAGTTAAACATGTGCATACACTCACACTGAGAAGTTTCAATTCCTAGGAATCTACCCAAGTTATCACATTTCTGCACAAAGGCTTATATGTCAATGTTCATATCAACATTATTGGTATTTGTCAGAGACGGAAAACAACTCAAAAGTCCATCAAGTGGTATACTGGTAAACTGTGGTATACTCATAAATGGAATGCAACAAATATGTGGTTTATCCATACAATGGAACATAAGAAACATAGTGTATTTGTATAACGTAATTCAGTAAGATGTAGTTTATACATACAACGGACTATAATAAAATGTGATATATGCCTACAAAGGAGTATAATAAAATGTGGTGAGCCCTTATAATGGAATATAATAAGATGTGGCATATCCATCCAATTAAATATAATAGGACATGGTGTGTTTGTATGGTGGAATGATACCCAACAAGAAAAAGAATGTGACGGATACATGCAAAAACAGTGTTGATGGATCTCTGAACATGATAGATGAAAGAAGCCTGACAGAGATCCATCTCTCTGACTGCAGTCACATGAAATTCTACAAAGGCAACTTAAAAACACCATCACAACAGAAAGCGGGTAGGCAGTTGCTTGGGAACAGAGTGTACGGGTTAGGGGGTTAGGGATGAGAGCTGCGAATGGAACCGCAGAGCCAGAAAGAGGCCTTTTCTTATATGCAACTTAAAAATGCTAAACAAAACAACAACAAAAATACCCCCACACATTTAAAGCTAAGGTAAAAACACTCCACAATTTATATATGATGAAGCAAAACTGACTGAACCATGGAGAAAAATCTATACAAACAAACTTGTTAAAGCCACCCTTATCTTCCTACTTAATTTATCATTTACTACCCGTAGCCCCAAACTCTGTCTTGTCAACTCTTCAAAAATGTATGGTTTATTTGTCCAAAAGTAGAAGAGCCTCCTCCTTGATCACTTCATCGGCTCTTTAACTCTCTTGTGAAGGCTCCCATATATGTGTCAAATTTTAATACAGTCTGTATAATTTTCTCTTTTGAATCTTTGTTGGTTTTCTTTTCAGACACAGCCATGAACCCTAAAAGAATCAAGAAAATTTTTTTCCTCCCCTACACTAGGAGTAATTATTTTTGGTATAGTTCATAAAATCTATTCAATTTCTTAACCATATAATCTCAATTTAAGAGATCTTTTTAAGTTGCCTATTACTTTAAATATTTCCTCAAATTATCTGGAATTTTTTTTTCCAGTGACATTTTATGTTAAATGGGAGACATCTTCCCTTTTAACTGCTACTTTCATGGATATGCCAAGTATTTTCACAGGTAACATCTTTACAACACTGTATAGGAACCTTCCTTAATAAATAGGTTTGAAGACAAAAATCATCAGGTAATTCATCTCTGTTTATGATTTTTTTTTTTTGAGTGCTCACTGAATTCAAATGTTAACAAGTCATGGGCTTTGTCAGTACAGAATATCTAGAGATCCAGCAAAACATATAAGCTCAGTCAAAACATTCCACCCGTACACGGATATAGCCGAAAACACACTAAGAAAATTTGAAAATTAAATCTTACACATACGTGGGGGCCCACTGTATGCTTGGTTCAGTTGCTCTAGAGACATCTCAGCACTGTCTGGTTCACAGGTTTTGTTGCAACAATGGCAATTTTTTCAGACTTCAAAAGCAGATTTTTTTCTACTTGTTGAATACTGATTAAGGCTCTCCAGTTGATTTCGAAAGAAACATGCAGCCAAAATACAGAGAATTCATCTACAAAAATAAGTCAAAAATTGTTTTCAAGCACTTAGCTTGACTTCACAGTGGTTCTTCCCAGGTTCAAAAATTTCTAAAGAAAAAAATCCAGCTGGCAAAAGAAGCACTATTGCCAAGCTGAGTTTTTATTCACAAAAAGACATGCTTAGAAAATTATTTAATTATTTTGACAATTATAGCTTCTGTAGTTATTTCTAGCATATCAATTTGTTGGGATACAATTATGAATATTATATGCACCACAATCAACTTCAAATCTACCCAACTGATTCCTCAAGTTAGGTAGGTCATGTTTTTATAATGATGCTCTTTTCTGCAAAACTGAATTCATAGTAGCAGTTAAAAATAATTTTACTTTCAACATCAAACTTCTCAAAATGCACCTAAAATAGAATTAGCAATTGTACTAGATGTTTTGTCTTTGATGAAATTCATTTCCAAAAGGTTGGCCCTGATTCCTGAAACTGATTTGTAAAAAAGTCAACTGACTCTGTTTATGAAAATAGCCGAATTGATCTATCTGAAGCACATGAAATACTGATATAACACTGACATTATTTAATTTTTTTACTGTTTTTCTATTTCTATTGGAGACAACTTATTGAGAGCTATTGTTTTACTTTCTGTACAAATACATGAAACTCTGTGGTTGAAAAGGAGTAAAGTTAATCCGGATGGATTAAGTGACTCTCAATGAGAACTGACAGCTCAGAGAATGATAGCTTTGTCATGCCTTCTACTGTCATGCCTGTTAAATCTCTGTCTTTAGATGTCTTAAAATGTCTTAAAAATCGCTGTCTTAAAATGACTACCAACTTATGAACTAGACGCTGATGCTTCTTAAATAGATGGATGTTTTCTAGTTTATTCCTATTGTTCAGTGATTTTACTACAACCCTACAAAATGACTATACAAAGTTTGTGCAAACTGCAAGTTCATCACCAATAGCTTTGAGAAGGCAATGGCACCCCACTCCAGTCCTCTTGCCTGGAAAATCCCATGGACTGAGGAGCCTGGTCGGCTGCAGTCCATGGAGTCGCTAAGAGTCAGACACGACTGAGCGACTTCACTTTTACTTTTCACTTTCATGCATTGGAGAAGGAAATGGCAACCCACTCCAGTGTTCTTGCCTGGAGAATCCCAGGGATGGGGGAGCCTGGTGGGCTGCCGTCTATGGGGTCTCACAGAGTGGGACATGACTGAAGCGATTTAGCAGCAGCAGCATCTTTGAGAAACAGAAAATCAATATTGAAGGTTTTTAAATGTTCACTTTCTTCCTAGTTTCATTCCATTAAAAAAGGATGCTAAGAAAATCATTAATAACTGGCTGAGCCACAAGGGAAGATCAAGAATATTGGAGTGGGTAGCCTATCCATTCTCCAGGGGATCTTCCCGACCCAGGAATCAAACCAGGCTCTCCTGCATTGCAGGCAAATTCTTTGCCAGCTGAGCTATCAGGGAAGCCTTATTTGCTAAACAGTGAAGTGCTATTCAGAATTGCATGGCAGGGGTGGAGGATTCAGGGGAGCAGGGGGCAAGCCTCGGCTGCTCATTCCCATCCAATCACCTTCCCAGGGAGCCCCATCCTGCCAGACCACTGCTCCCTTGGGGAGTGTGCTGTCGCTTCAGTCGTGTCCGACTCTTCGCAACCCCGTGGACTGCAACCCACTAGGCTCCTCTGCCTGGAGAATCCCTTGGGGGTAGATAGAACTGGGCTTTTTCATCTTTTTAGCAATTTCAAAATTTTTTTTGAAATTTTGCATTTTTGCCCATTTAGTGAGGCATTGTAAATCACTGTAAGTTTAAATGATGGGGAAGAAGAGCCAATTTCAGCTTTTCTTTGCATTCCCAGTATATGAACATGCCATCAGAACACAGAACAAAAACCAGGTTCTTGTGTGTTTGATTAGAATTTGTGAAGAAAATGTTACTAGTTAAGCATTTCCCCCACAGGTAAAAGACCACTTGGAGGGCGTTGGATTTCATTTTTCTTTCTTTTTTTTTTTAAAATAAATTTACATTCTCTCCAAATTTCCTCCAAAGTAATACCAGACTGGATGAAAATAGCTTTCCTTAAAACAAATATCCTTTTATTCCCATCTCCACCCTACCCCGGCTTATAAAATCTTAATGAATGAGCCCTTCCTGGAGGCTTTTCATTACTCAGGGGCCAGAGGGAACAGTCTTACATCTTCATTATTTCGATGCTGTATCTTACATAATGAACAGCAGGCGGTCTTGGTGATCATGATTTCCTGGAGCCTGGAGTTTGAAGCAGTTGGTGTGAGATGTTCCTGGCACTCAGGATGGGTCAGTGACCGGACAGCCAGTGGGGCTGAGGGTCAGGAAGGTATTTACCAGAGCTGAAAAGACAAAATTTCCTTCCAGGGTTTAGGGAGCTTGGTATGCTCACTCTTTCAAAGTCAGGGCAGGGAGAGTCTTATTTAGAAGGAAATAAGATCCTGGAAACATAAAAAAAATACTGTAATTAACATTTTATTCCCAACAGCTAAGAATGGACAATAAAGCAAGCAATTCCCTGGCCTCGGGGTCGTTCACGGCTGCACAGGAAGGAACCAGCCAGTGAGGCATCACTCCTGGGGGAGCCAATGTCAGGGGGCCGCAGGGTTCTCTGTGAAGGAAGGTGAGAAGTTTGTGTCATCGAGGACACAGACTTTGGCACTGGCCCTGGGAAACAGGTCTGTTCCAGAGCGTTCTGACGCACTCCAGGTGAAGGGAGCAACCACGGCAGAGCAGGTGAGTGATACGGCCAAAGTTCTGGGCAGGGTCCGCCCCAGCGGGCCGGGCCTGCANTGTGTCATCGAGGACACAGACTTTGGCACTGGCCCTGGGAAACAGGTCTGTTCCAGAGCGTTCTGACGCACTCCAGGTGGAGGGAGCAACCGCGGCAGGGCAGGTGAGTGATACGGCCAAAGTTCTGGGCAGGGTCCGCCCCAGCGGCCGGGCCTGCGGGAAAGCCGGAGGCAGTGTTCTGGGCCTCTCCAAGGGGTGGCAAGGGGCCTTCAAAAATCTAAAGAGTGGGAGATAACTGAATTTGGGACTTTGTGGGGGAAATGTATGATACTTTTGAAAATATTAATCACTTATTTTCTAAGGCATAGGCCTCCTTTAAATTTTATGTATATTTTGTTGTTATTCAGTCGTTCAGTCACGTCCAACTCTTTGTGACCTTATGGACTACAGCACCCCAGGCTTCCCTGTCCTTCATCATCTCCTGGAGCTTGCTCAAACTCATGTCCATTGAGTCAGTGATGCCATCCAACCATCTCGTCCTCTGTCATCCCCTTCTCCTCCTGCCTTTAGTCTTTCCCAGCATCGGGGTCTTTTCTAATGAGTTGGCTGTTTGCATCAGGTGGCCAAAGTACTGGAGCTTCGGTTTCAGTATCAGTCCTTCTTATGAATATTCAGGTTTGATTTCCTTTGGGATTGACTGATTGGATCTCCTCGTAGTCCAAAGGACTCTCAAGAATCTTCTCCAACACCACAGTTCAAAAGCGTAAATTCTTTGGTGCTCAGCCTTCTTTATGGTCCAGTTCTCACATNATCGAGGACACAGACTTTGGCACTGGCCCTGGGAAACAGGTCTGTTCCAGAGCGTTCTGACGCACTCCAGGTGAAGGGAGCAACCACGGCAGAGCAGGTGAGTGATACGGCCAAAGTTCTGGGCAGGGTCCGCCCCAGCGGGCCGGGCCTGCAGGAAAGCCGGAGGCAGTGTTCTGGGCCTCTCCAAGGGGTGGCAAGGGGCCTTCAAAAATCTAAAGAGTGGGAGATAACTGAATTTGGGACTTTGTGGGGGAAATGTATGATACTTTTGAAAATATTAATCACTTATTTTCTAAGGCATAGGCCTCCTTTAAATTTTATGTATATTTTGTTGTTATTCAGTCATTCAGTCACGTCCAACTCTTTGTGACCTTATGGACTACAGCACCCCAGGCTTCCCTGTCCTTCATCATCTCCTGGAGCTTGCTCAAACTCATGTCCATTGAGTCAGTGATGCCATCCAACCATCTCGTCCTCTGTCATCCCCTTCTCCTCCTGCCTTCAGTCTTTCCCAGCATCGGGGTCTTTTCTAATGAGTTGGCTGTTTGCATCAGGTGGCCAAAGTATTGGAGATTCGGTTTCAGTATCAGTCCTTCTTATGAATATTCAGGTTTGATTTCCTTTGGGATTGACTGGTTGGATCTCCTCGTAGTCCAAAGGACTCTCAAGAATCTTCTCCAACACCACAGTTCAAAAGCGTAAATTCTTTGGTGCTCAGCCTTCTTTATGGTCCAGTTCTCACATACATACATGACTACTGGAAAAACCAAAGCTTTGACTATATGGTTTCAGTGTTCTTGCCGGAGAAGATGAGTGCACACCCTTCTAGTCCACCATCTTTAGTATACATATATACATACATACATAAATATATATACACAGGGCTTCCCAAGGGGTGCTAGTCGTAAAGAACCTCCTGGCAATGCAGGAGACATCAGAGATGCAGGTTTGATCCCAGGGTTGGAAAGATCCCCTGGAGGAAAAAATGGCAACCCATTCCAGTATTCTTCCCCAGGAAATCCCATGGACAGAAGAAGCTGGTGGGCTACAGTCCATGGCGCTGGTCGCCAAGAGTCAGACTCAACTGAGCAAATGAGCATTATATATATATAAAATTTATAAAGGTAACTTCATACATATTCTCCCCCATTTTGTTTATCCCCTTTGACATAAATGAAAATGAGGTCCAGACATGCAGCACAACAGGGTGGGGGAACCCAGAGCCAGCAACCCTGCTGCCAGCTCTAGGCCCCTGGGGAGGCGCCAGTACCCCTACCTGGATTTTACACGTCTTTCCACTCACTTTAGAGGAAGGTGATATAGGATCTTCTCTCTGTGGGTATTCAAAGAGGAAGTGTTTTAACTTTTATCTTTTTAATTTACGGAATGACTTACTGATATAATGAAGATGGGGAAAAAAACAAGCAAACATCTGAATTAACCAAATAAAGGAATCTTGTTCCTTCCATGTCCCTAGAGTGGACTGTTGAGTAAGGCTGCCTGGGACAGGTTTGCATTAGCGTCAAAGAATAATAGAGTTATTATTATTGTGAGACACTAAATATATAGTGTCAGCATATACATAGTGTCAAATAATAATAGAGTTCTAGCACTGAAGGGCTCTTCAAGTCATCTGGTCCAATTTGGAAAGTATTTCTTAATCTCTGAATCAGGCTCCTCAGCCTCTGAAAACTGCTGAGGAATAGTTCTAATGGTCAGAAAAGAGTGCTGGGCATTGCATCACTGTCTGCGCTCTTTCAAAGTCCAGCCATCTTTAGTCAGTCCCCTCCAGAGGACCTAGGTGCAGGTGTACCAGCATCTGGCGCTCTCGAGGGATGAACTTTAAAGTGTTCTTTAATCCACCGGGACTGCACGTCCTCAGGTGACCAAAGCATTGTTTAAACTACTGCATTTTTATCCAGTGTTATGAGGATCAGGGCATCACATAGATTAAAATATAGACAGTCTATTCAGAGGCCTACCTCTCCTATTACCTAAAACATGTGAGTGCTCCTGAAGAATGGTGATGTCTCTCTCCCTACAATAATGCTTTACTCAGTGATGGCTGACATGCTTCCCATAGACACTCAGCGAATGTGTGATTAAAGATAAATTCAGTTCACAGCTGTCAGGATTACCAAACTGTAACTGCTCTTAAGTGGAGGCATTTGTCTGAGAAAAGATGAGATGCAATTTTCAGAACTAGTGTTTTATGGGTACCTCCCAGGGTAATGGGCTCTTTTATACCTGGAGTTTATCTTCCTGAAAGACAAATAAGAGCTTTGGGTTTTGTGGTTAGTGTAAGAGCAGAATGTGTCTGCTGATCATCAAAGAGGATATTTGACATCTCATGGACATACCCATTGAAGGTCTTTGAGGAGAATATTCATTGGCTTGTTCTCTTCGAGATGGAGACAGATTGGGTGAGCTGTCCATGGGGCCATTTGTCTCAAACTATCGGCCACTGACAGCTCATTTCTAGCAGAACACATCCCATGGAGGGTTCTGAAAGCAATTCAAGTTGCTCCAGTAATGACTCTATTGATCAAGCTGTGGATGGGGTGAAGGTACCTGCCTGCTTTGGATGAATGGCTTTATTGTATCTTGTGACAATTGATTTCCCTTTTGCTGAGGACACAGGCTGGAGATAATGTGAGACAACTGTATTAATGACCAAGTGGCTTTTAACAGATGAATGATGGTGAGGGAGTTTGTATAGATAATCTTACAGAGGACAAATAATCTTGCTTGTGAAATACAGCTGGAAACGTGACCTCTTTTACAGCTGAGGTCTTCACTCCTGGCTGAGGGTAGAAAGCTGCCACAGCATCTGCAGCACAAATTTAGGGGGTCCTTGAAAGAAAAACTGGTGAAAGAAAAACATGTGGAATTTTTAGGAAGCACAACATTTTTTAAAGTATTTTAAAAACTATTTTTTCATTGGACTATAGTTGATTTACAGTGTTGTGTTAGTTTCAGGGAGAGAAGAGCAAAGTGATTTAGTTATATGTACATATATACATTTCTAGTTTTCTCAGATTCTTTCCCCATATAGATTATTACAGAGTATGGAGTGGAATTCCCTGTGTTCTACAGGAGGTCCTCGTTGATTATCTATTTGATAAGAAGCACAATTTTAAATGGAGCCCCTAGGAGGCCAAGGATGGGAGAAAATGGCTCTGAGGCTTGACTGGACAGCAGGCACTTTGCATTTAATCCTCATGACAAGTCTGGTGGGTACCTAGGATAAACATCCTTCATCCTAAGTAGGTGAAGACAATAAACAAGTCCAATCAGGGGACAGGGGTTCAGCTGGAGACTCATGGGTCCAGGTCCAAAGCCAGGGTTTTCCATGATGCTTCTCCAGGTTTGGTCTAAGTCGACAGCTGCACACGCTGGACAGAGTATCCGTGAATCACGGTCTTTCTTCCAACAGAAGCTTCAACCTTCCCTTCCGAGCACCCTGGGTCTCGCCGCCAGCAGAATAACTGCTTCTGTTCAGATGCAAGTGCACCTCTCCCACCCTCCGGTGCTTCTCGGGTGCCTTGCTACCTCAGGATAAAATCTGACCCCCTAACAAGGCCTAATGGTCATTAGAGAGCTGGTCTGTGCTATCCCCCTGCCCCTGCCTCTCAGGACCCAGCCGTGCCTCCACTTGCAGGCCTGTGGGGTTATCCCAGCCCCCACACAGGGGCATCTTCACACCTCCATAGCTCCCCAGGACTGCAGTCCTGCCTGCCCCCATCACAGCCTCCTCCCGGCAGCGAGATCACTCTGGTTCCTCCTGTGAACTTCTCCATTTGCCATCTTATCTCCTGGCACACAGCAGAGGACCCAAGAGTATCTGCTGATTGGATGAATGAAACTCATCTAAACCCACCTCCTTACTTAACTGTCAAAAAACCATCCACAGATGTAGCTACATTTAATATGCTCATTTCCCAGAAAGGATTACAGAGAAATGAGGTTACTTGATCAAATTCTTATTCTGAAGACTTCATTGTATTCCAGGGCAGTCCAATAATTATTTTTTAATATGATTTTTTAAAATATTTATTTATTTATTTTACTTAGTTGCAGCACACTGGCTTAGCTGCCCCTCAGCAGATGGGATCACAGTTCCCAGACCAAGGATCGAACCCTAGTCCCCTGCATTCCAAGGCAAATTCTTAACCACTGGAGCACCAGGGAAGTCCTCCAAAATTGGATTCCACATCACTAACTTTCAACCATCAAGAACCACTCAACCTTCTCTTTAAAGTTATTTTGTTAAGAATGTGGAAGAGTAGAACACATTGAAAGAAAAAATATCAAGCTATTGTCGAGTTTTGGGGCTTAATATTCAAACCATGGACACTGTTTTCTATAAATTAAATTAATACAAGGCTAGCAATTTTATCACAGAACCAGAGGTTTCACATTGTATACGACCTCCTATAAAACAACATGGCGATATTATCAGAGTGATAAAAATGTTCCAAGCCTTTGCCCTAATCATCTCACTCCTGGGAGGTTATCCTAAAGAAATAATTCAAAGCAAACAGAGGCTGTACACTTGGCGATGTTTCCTGCAGTTTTTCCTCTACTTTCCTCACCACATTCATCATCATTCATGGAAAGCAGCAGACACAATATTTACAGACCACTTCCCATCTGGTTGATGAACTCATTAAGGGCAGGAACCCTTGCCCTTGCATGTGATGTAAAATATATAATAAGTGCCTCCATGTTTTATAAAAGCAATAAATATGCACACACACACAAACTCCTCTACAAAAGTCTNATTAATCTGATGTTATTCTTCATTAGTTCTAATAGTTGTATGTGTGTATGTGTATACTTTGGAATTTTTCAAATGAAGAATCATGACATGTCAGAGTAAAGGCAGCTTGATCCCTTAATTTGCTTTACCATTATTTTCTTCTTTTTTTTCCCCATCATGTAGAATATCCACTACAGTAAAGGATACAAGTGGCAAAAGTGGACGATCTTGCCTTTTCTCTGATCTTACTGACACAGCATCCAGTCTTTCATGATTATACATGATGTTACCTATGGCTATGGATTGTTCTCTGGTGGCTCAGAGGGTAAAGAATCTGCCTACAGTGCAGGAGGCCTGGGTTTGACCCCTGGCTTGGGAAGATCCCCACTCCGGTATTGTTGCCTGGAGAATTCCACGGACAGAGGAGCCTGGTGGGCTACAGTCTATGGGGTCTGAAAGAGTCAGACACAACTGGGCAACTAACACTTTATATTCTTAGCTGCACTTTATCAGGATGAGACATTTCACTTTTGCTATTTTGTTGGGAGCTTTAATCATTAGTGAGTGATGAATACTGTCAAATACTTTTCCTTCATTTTTGAGGTCATTATTTTTATTCTTCATCTTTTGATAATACGTATATTACCTTGCAGTCTGGGGATAAATTTCACATGGTTATATTGTATCATACTTTTTATGGTGCTGAATTCAGACTGTCAATATTTTGTTAAGGAGTTTTCCACCTATNACGTATATTACCTTGCAGTCTGGGGATAAATTTCACATGGTTATATTGTATCATACTTTTTATGGTGCTGAATTCAGACTGTCAATATTTTGTTAAGGAGTTTTCCACCTATAATCACAGAAAAAGTTGATCTGTAGTTGTGTTTTCTGTGTGATGAATTTTAAAAATTCATTTGTTTTTCACTGTGCGGCATCTTCATTGCTGCGCATGGGCTTTCTCTAGTTGCAGTGAGCAGGGGCTGCTCTCAAGCTGCAGCATGGGAGATTCTCACTGTGGGAGCTTCTCTCGTGGAGCACAGGCCCTGGACCACGGAGGCTCAGCAGTCGTGGCACGTGGGCTCTGTTGTCCCACAGCATGTGGAATCTTCCCAGGTCAGGTCTCAAACCCATGTCCCCTGCATTGGCAAGCGGATTCTCAGCCACTGGACCACCAGGGTCAACCGCCTTGTCGATTTTCTTAGTGATTTTTCTGAGCATTAAAATATGCATCTTAATTAATCATGATCTACTCCAGATTAATACTAGCTTAATTTCACTAAAATAGGAAATTCAATTTACTTTTCTCTTGTGACTCTCTGCACCAAAAACATACCCTATTACAGAGTGTTACGAAAATAGTGGTGAGTAGCAACATTCTAGTATGTAAAGCTCAGTGAGAAAACGTGTTTGTATGATGCGTAGAACTAGAAGAAGGACACTGAGGTCCACAGCGTGGGAATTCCTTTAAATTTTTCTCTCTCTACTCTTCATCCCTTTTTTTCCATCTCTCTATTTTGATGTGTTAGAATGGTTTATTCATTTGTCAGATATATGTATTGCATATTTTCCCCAACATGTGGGCTGCTTTGCATTGGTGTAATAGTGTTGTTTGATGAACAGAGGTTTTTAATTTTAATAAAATTCAACTTATCAATTCTTTCCATATAAGTCTTTTAAGAATCTTTTAAAATTCAACTTTGCTGAATCAAAATTATAAAGATGTTCTCTGTTTTCCTCTGAAAGCATTATTTTAACTTTCATATTTAAATCTGTAATAAATTTGGAATTGATTTTTTGGTACTATGTGAGGAAGGAGTCAAGATACCTTTATCTCCAGACTGCTATCCAACTCACCTAGTACCATTTATTGGAAAGATCCCTCCTCTCCTGTGCGCAGGATCCCGTTGTCATGCATCTGGTGATCTTTTATGCCTGAGTCTTTTCTGACTCTATTCTGTTTCCATTTGCCAGTTTTTTGATCTTTGAGACAATACCGCAGTGTGTTCATCACTTTTGTAGTGTAGATTTTACAGCTCTGTTATTCTTCTGTATTCTTCTGTATTTCACTGGCTAGCTTTTAACTTCTGTATTTCCATGCAGATTTTAAAACCAACTTGGTAATTTGCATATAAAAGTCACTGTATTTATTTCTTATTGGCATTATGCTGAATACATAGATTTTGTTTATTTAACAGAATAATTTGAGGCTGCCAACATCTTTACATTACTGAGTTTTCTGATTATTATATTGTCTATCCTTCCATTTACTGAGGATTTCTTTAATTTCTCTCAATAAAGCTTTCAGATTTTAAGTGTGGCAATCTTGTCCAAGTTTGTTATATTTACTTCTAATTATTTGATATGTATGATGTTATTGGAAAGAGTAGTTTTTAATTCATTTCTATTTGTTTGTTGCTGGTATCTAGACATAACAGCTCATTTTTATATACCAATTTTATAAAAGAAACAGTATAATCAAGTATTAATTCTGATACTCATAGTTTCCTTTATTTTTTATGGACAAATCTGTAGTATCTTAAGCAATGACCAAGTGTTTCCATGAGACAGGTACTATTTCTTTGGTAACAATTTTAGAAAAGCATAATGTTGAAGCCATGTGGGAATGGTCTTTTTCTTTTGAGAAGGATATCTCGCGCACACGTGCACACACACACATACATCATTCAATGCTGTGCAACTCACTACATGTGGTTTAATTATGGTCTTATCCTGCTGTCTGAAATACACAAGAGAAAAAAATCCAACTGTGTCTAATTCTTAGTGCCTCTCACATATTTTCTAAGAAAGTGCTTCTAATAATGTGAAATCTCTGTATTTTATCTTAAAAGTTTTGTAAAAACCGTCCTTTTCCTCTAAAAAATAGCCATCCTCATTCTCTGGTGGAAATAAAGCTGTAAATAACTAACATCAAGCAACACTGCATTCTTCAGGGAGACACACAGTCCCTATGAATTGTGCTTCTGGTGCACATACCCCCCTCAGGTAGAGCATTCCACACTGCAGAACCGGAGTTACCCCAACAAGGCTCTCACAGGTCAACGCCAATGCCCTGCATCTGCCAGCTTTCTTCCTCTGAGTGCTCAAAGGAAGAAAACGTGCACGCGTGCAGGACAGAGTCTTCTGGTCTCTGGCTTGAAGGGAACGCATGTGAGCTGCATCTGAGGCGCAGGAGCGCCAGAGAAAGCCCGGAATCCTGAAGCCAGCAGGACACTCACTGTAACGCGGAAAGAATCTGAAAACCAGCCCCACACAAACCACCATTTTATCAGAGAACATCCTCGGAGATTGATCTATACAAGTCAACAACGTGAATGTTTTAAGTCGTATGTGATTTGTGATCATTTATTTATATTCCAGGCATTCTTGATTTCAAACTTCTGTACCTTTGATGCAAGTGATTTTGGCAGCTTGCAACTGAACTGTTATTATGCTTCTGTTGGGAGAAGGGGTTAGTTAATGCCACAGGTTAAAACATTAGAGTGTGAAAGTGAAGACTGATTTACCAAGATCAGGAGTTAAAACCTTCATGTTCCACCCAAGCTAAGTCTATCCAAGCATGTAATTTTATATAAGGCATCACTTCTGCTGTCCTGTAATCTGTAACCTATCAGATGTATAACTTTTTGTTATGAAGACACTGATTTTTGTGTGCAGCTATACGGACAGACCACCATAAGTTATTCACTGATCTCAACCAGCTATTACAGGACTTTGATATCTGGGAGAAACTGTTCTCATTTTCCAAGCAAAATTTTCACTAAGAATTCCAAGCACCATCTGCCCTGTCAAGGTCAAAATACCCTACACCTAGAGACAGATGAAAGCCAGATTATTTCTAATGAATATGTTGAAACAAAACTTAAAGAGAACCTACATGATTAGATACATTTAAATTTATTTATGGGTCCATTTCTGAAAATAAAAAGTTGTTTTTTTGATATAATTGGATCAAACCTTTGAACACAAATCCTTTTGTAATAATCCTTCTTAATCTAGCTTTTAAAAAACATATTCATCCTCCTTCTAAGAGTCTCTAAGATAATACTCACCAAATCCTGCCTTATTTCATCTTATGCTGTCTCTCAAGGTTAGAGGCAGAGCATTTAGAAGTTTGACTTCAGAACAACCATCTCCTCTCCCCCAAAACATCAGTACAATATTAAAATATCCTGTGAGTCTCTGACCAGACCTTATTTATACAGATTTTACTGTTGAACATTGTTTGCTTATCCAAAAAATAAAATTATATCTTAATAATAAAAACTGAACCAAACAGAAATAAGTGACTTTAAATCTTCATAACATTTCAACATATCCACACAAGATAAAGCATTAATTCAAATAATTTCTAACTCTATACCCTAACTGGGATATATGTTAAGGGCAAAAAGAACTGCAAAAACATCGTAAACTTTGCCCAGTAGGTTTCATGCTGATTGTGGTATAAACAGAAGATATCCTGTGTGTTTTATGAAAAAGAACAACTAAGCAAATATATTGATAATATTGAGCTATATACAGAGATGGGGACAAAGATAGAGATCAAAAGACATAAAGCAAATGAAACAGGGAAATTTGAACAATGGGTATATATAGTGAAGGGTATATCTCTGTTCCTTGTGCAATTTATCAATATTCTGTAGGTTTGAAATTTTTATAAAGTTTGGGGGTTGAAAAAATCCTCAAGGATGCAAGTCATGTTTTCCTATCTTTTGTAAACATTGTGATGAGGACTCCCTGACTGTCTAAGGCCAAGACTTTGTTTTTTATCATAACTGACAAATGAGACACAGTATCTTGGATACTTAGGATGCCAACTATTTGAGCCACTTGTATTGAAGCTATTCACTAAATACTGTTGACTCAGGGAAAGGCGGAACCAGGCTGCCAAGTGCAGCGTACTGCAGCCTGGACCTCAAAGGTCCTGGTCCCAAACCTACGCAGTTACCAACTTCCGCTCCTCCAGGCTCCCTTCTCTCCACAGCCCACTGAGATGCTGCCGCATCCTGCTTCCACAGAAACTTCACCTCCTCTCCTATTGACTTCTTTCAATAATCTAAAAATCTGGATGTCTGTGTGTGCCTGGGCAATGGGCATGATAGCAGAATCTCAGAATGACCTCAGACACTAGTTACAGCCCTGGTAATCGTCCGCCACTGACAAGGCCCACATCTCCTGGCTTGATGTCCAGCAACTCCACACCTGACAAGCTGGTAACCTCACAAGTAAGCTCATCACTTCTTTGACACACTCTGGGTGTGGGGAAGTTGCTTTCATCTTTCTGAAACACCCTGCTTGCATCATGGCCTTGGGGCCTCATCTTGCATCATGGCCTTGGGGCCACACAGAGGCAGCCCAACCCCCTCCCAAGGCAGGAACCTCCTGTACCTGAAGATGCTCGTGCAGGACCAGAGTCAACTCTCTTCCAAGCGCTTCATCCACCCACCCACCTCGGTCACAGTTCTTCAGCCCTGTTCCTGAAGAACCCACTCTGATCAACACCCCCATAAGTGGTGCCCAGACAGGCTCAGAGCTCAGGGACAAAGCAGTTTCCATCCTGCAGGTTGAGGAGACACTCTCCCTGGCTAACCACGTCCGTCCCTCCAGCCATTTCTCTTTGACAAAGCACAGGAGGCTTCTGATCTCCCCTGACCTCTCACACGGAGAGAGGCTTCTTTCTCTTCCTGACGAATTTGCTTAAGAAAAATATTCAACGATGTTCCACGTTTAATTCACTTAGTAATGAAAAGTAAATGAGCCCAACCGGCATGTTTGATTTGTGAAGGAAAGAGAGAAACTGCTTTGCAAGAACAAACAAAGTTAAATTAAAGTAAGCGACCTGCCCCGACAGTGGAAATTGAATTTTCCTCCAAAGAAGTTAAACACCTTTAAAACATGGGACTGATACCAATAAGAGGGCAGGCCTTACTGGAACCCAGCTCCTGTGGGTTCCCCCAGGGCCCAGAGGGTAAGGACTGGCGTGCTAGGGCGTGGATGCAAATACCGAAACTCACAGGTGTCCCATGCGGCATCCTGTTCTTTATCCCGTCCAGCATCCCATTGTGCCTCTCTTCCTGCATCCACGGAAAGCACTCGCTCTGGAACCCTGCGTCATCGCGGAGCGCAGGGCCAACCGCGCGTGCACCTACCGTTTTTGCAGATGGGGCAGCACTGGTCCGGCTCGTACACGGGGTCCACGCACTCGGTCTGTGGACACGCGGACACCGCGCACAGCACTTCCCCGCTGGCCTCGCAGCGGCACCGCTCGCACGGCGACACCTGCAACACAGGCCACGGTCAGGGGCAGCGTCTCCACCCTCTGCTGAACCCTCGCACACTTCCCCAGCCCATGAGCACAGGGACTGAGGTTGAGGAGGCTCCCCTGGGCGTGAGTGCACCGACCCGCTGGACCCCGAGGTTGCTCTCTCCCTCCTAGCTCCACACTGGGGAGCCTCTATTTTTATTAACCCACATAGTGAGCTTCTTTACAAACTTTCTGTTGAAGAAATATTTTTGTTTCTCTAAAAATTACACAGCACGTTGTACTGAATTCTTGCCCACCCAGGCATCCTGTAGATCCTGCATAGCCCTGCCCAGGGCCAGCCAGCCTTCAGGGCCCACTCTTAGCATCTCTGCCCAGTGAAGTGAGCAGAGCAGGACAGGAAGGGGAGGGGTGAGCGAAGGAGAAACCTAGGGATTCTCAGAGCTGGGCCCCTGGCCAGGGCCTGTCCCAACATCACCTCATTTAACTCTCAGGGCAACAGTAACCACACCTACTCCAATGAAGGCCCTTGTTTCTGGCAAGGAAACAGACTCAGGTGTCAGGCAACTGGCCACAGGTGGGGCAGACCTTTCATCAGAGGCAGGGCTTCAGCTCCAGAGCCCAAGGCCACTCAAGGGCCATTGCTTCCATCACCCACTGCCACCACGTCCTTCACATCCTGGCTCCACCTGGCCTCGCTGAATTTGCCAGCTCCTGGCCCCAATGCCCCCTTTTTGGCTCTCTCCAATCCAGCACAATAAGGGGCTTCCCAGGTGGCGCCAGTGGTAAAGAACCCGCCTGCAAAAGTAGGAGATGTAAGAGACGTGGGTTCCATCCCTGGCTCAGGAAGATCCCCTGGAGGAGGGCATGGCAGCCCACTCCAGTATTCTTGCCTGGGAAATCCCATGGACAGAGGAGCCTGGGGGGCTCCTCAAAGGGTTGCACAGAGTCGGACACTACTGAAGCGACTTAGCGTGCAATCAAGTGTTATGGCCATTCCTGGCAAGGCTGGACACTGCCAACAAATCCCCCTGTAGTAACTCAGACAGGTCGTGGTGGGGATGATATTTATTTTCCTGTAAATCCCCAGTGGAGTGAGTTTTCATCTGGGTTGACCCATGACAAAGTGAAACAGGACATGTAGATCCAGCAATCAGACACTGTGATGTGGGACAGTGCAGATGGGGGAGGGCTGTCAAACCGAGTTTTCTGGACAGGGAGGCCCTGCTTGACTTTTGCCGGTAATACATGTGGCACAACCAGCACCACACAAACGACTCTCGTGGCTGCTCTCTTGGACTAAACAGTGCAGATACCCCAAACTGAAATCTCCACTCAGTGAGCTGACATCTCCACCGAGTGGCTTGGTTACTGCGTGAAGCAGAAGCTCTACTTGTACTTAGAGGCATGGTTTTCAGGCACTAGACCATCATGTAGCTGAGCGTCAGGAGTGAGGGGGGTGTGAGTGTCTGTGTTCACACTTGAAAAACAAGAGAAATAAAACACTGAAAAAACACTTTAGAGTTGCCCAGGACAAAACCTTGACTGGTTTGCATTACAACCTTAGAAGTTAAAGTCAATCTGCCAGCAATGTAAAGGCACATATTTGAGATGTGGAGCCGGCATGAGAAGGTTCTCTCACTTCCATAACAAGCATGGCTCCACTGCTCCCCTCTGTCCTGTGTCTCCTACCAGTTCCCCGCTCAGCCTGTAGCATTCTCGTGTTCAGGGTGGGTTTACTCAGTGAGCAGGATATGAAAAGAATTGTGGGATTTTCAAAAGCAGAGATCCTGAGTTGCAAGGACTCCAGCTCACGACAGGTCAGAGGTTCCAGAGTGGAGGCATAAAGCACAGATTGGGTGGGTTAGACAGAGGGGAGGCACCTCCCACCCNTTTTTCTGAGCATTAAAATATGCATCTTAATTAATCATGATCTACTCCAGATTAATACTAGCTTAATTTCACTAAAATAGGAAATTCAATTTACTTTTCTCTTGTGACTCTCTGCACCAAAAACATACCCTATTACAGAGTGTTATGAAAATGGTGAGTAGCAACATTCTAGTATGTAAAGCTCAGTGAGAAAACGTGTTTGTATGATGCATAGAACTAGAAGAAGGACACTGAGGTCCACAGCGTGGGAATTCCTTTAAATTTTTCTCTTTCTACTCTTCATCCCTTTTTTTCCATCTCTCTATTTTGATGTGTTAGAATGGTTTATTCATTTGTCAGATATATGTATTGCATATTTTCCCCAACATGTGGGCTGCTTTGCATTGGTGTAATAGTGTTGTTTGATGAA
Source organism: Raphicerus campestris (assembly GCA_006410735.1). Lineage (NCBI taxonomy): Eukaryota > Metazoa > Chordata > Mammalia > Artiodactyla > Bovidae > Raphicerus > Raphicerus campestris. The sequence continues at coordinate 163,273 of SJYW01013881.1, read as the reverse complement.
CAGAGGTTTTTAATTTTAATAAAATTCAACTTATCAATTCTTTCCATATAAGTCTTTTAAGAATCTTTTAAAATTCAACTTTGCTGAATCAAAATTATAAAGATGTTCTCTGTTTTCCTCTGAAAGCATTATTTTAACTTTCATATTTAAATCTGTAATATATTTGGAATTGATTTTTTGGTACTATGTGAGGAAGGAGTCAAGATACCTTTATCTCCAGACTGCTATCCAACTCACCTAGTACCATTTATTGGAAAGATCCCTCCTCTCCTGTGCGCAGGATCCCGTTGTCATGCATCTGGTGATCTTTTATGCCTGAGTCTTTTCTGACTCTATTCTGTTTCCATTTGCCAGTTTTTTGATCTTTGAGACAATACCGCAGTGTGTTCATCACTTTTGTAGTGTAGATTTTACAGCTCTGTTATTCTTCTGTATTCTTCTGTATTTCACTGGCTAGCTTTTAACTTCTGTATTTCCATGCAGATTTTAAAACCAACTTGGTAATTTGCATATAAAAGTCACTGTATTTATTTCTTATTGGCATTATGCTGAATACATAGATTTTGTTTATTTAACAGAATAATTTGAGGCTGCCAACATCTTTACATTACTGAGTTTTCTGATTATTATATTGTCTATCCTTCCATTTACTGAGGATTTCTTTAATTTCTCTCAATAAAGCTTTCAGATTTTAAGTGTGGCAATCTTGTCCAAGTTTGTTATATTTACTTCTAATTATTTGATATGTATGATGTTATTGGAAAGAGTAGTTTTTAATTCATTTCTATTTGTTTGTTGCTGGTATCTAGACATAACAGCTCATTTTTATATACCAATTTTATAAAAGAAACAGTATAATCAAGTATTAATTCTGATACTCATAGTTTCCTTTATTTTTTATGGACAAATTTGTAGTATCTTAAGCAATGACCAAGTGTTTCCATGAGACAGGTACTATTTCTTTGGTAACAATTTTAGAAAAGCATAATGTTGAAGCCATGTGGGAATGGTCTTTTTCTTTTGAGAAGGATATCTCGCGCACACGTGCACACACACACATACATCATTCAATGCTGTGCAACTCACTACATGTGGTTTAATTATGGTCTTATCCTGCTGTCTGAAATACACAAGAGAAAAAAATCCAACTGTGTCTAATTCTTAGTGCCTCTCACATATTTTCTAAGAAAGTGCTTCTAATAATGTGAAATCTCTGTATTTTATCTTAAAAGTTTTGTAAAAACCGTCCTTTTCCTCTAAAAAATAGCCATCCTCATTCTCTGGTGGAAATAAAGCTGTAAATAACTAACATCAAGCAACACTGCATTCTTCAGGGAGACACACAGTCCCTATGAATTGTGCTTCTGGTGCACATACCCCCCTCAGGTAGAGCATTCCACACTGCAGAACCGGAGTTACCCCAACAAGGCTCTCACAGGTCAACGCCAATGCCCTGCATCTGCCAGCTTTCTTCCTCTGAGTGCTCAAAGGAAGAAAACGTGCACGCGTGCAGGACAGAGTCTTCTGGTCTCTGGCTTGAAGGGAACGCATGTGAGCTGCATCTGAGGCGCAGGAGCGCCAGAGAAAGCCCGGAATCCTGAAGCCAGCAGGACACTCACTGTATCGCGGAAAGAATCTGAAAACCAGCCCCACACAAACCACCATTTTATCAGAGAACATCCTCGGAGATTGATCTATACAAGTCAACAACGTGAATGTTTTAAGTCGTATGTGATTTGTGATCATTTATTTATATTCCAGGCATTCTTGATTTCAAACTTCTGTACCTTTGATGCAAGTGATTTTGGCAGCTTGCAACTGAACTGTTATTATGCTTCTGTTGGGAGAAGGGGTTAGTTAATGCCACAGGTTAAAACATTAGAGTGTGAAAGTGAAGACTGATTTACCAAGATCAGGAGTTAAAACCTTCATGTTCCACCCAAGCTAAGTCTATCCAAGCATGTAATTTTATATAAGGCATCACTTCTGCTGTCCTGTAATCTGTAACCTATCAGATGTATAACTTTTTGTTATGAAGACACTGATTTTTGTGTGCAGCTATACGGACAGACCACCATAAGTTATTCACTGATCTCAACCAGCTATTACAGGACTTTGATATCTGGGAGAAACTGTTCTCATTTTCCAAGCAAAATTTTCACTAAGAATTCCAAGCACCATCTGCCCTGTCAAGGTCAAAATACCCTACACCTAGAGACAGATGAAAGCCAGATTATTTCTAATGAATATGTTGAAACAAAACTTAAAGAGAACCTACATGATTAGATACATTTAAATTTATTTATGGGTCCATTTCTGAAAATAAAAAGTTGTTTTTTTGATATAATTGGATCAAACCTTTGAACACAAATCCTTTTGTAATAATCCTTCTTAATCTAGCTTTTAAAAAACATATTCATCCTCCTTCTAAGAGTCTCTAAGATAATACTCACCAAATCCTGCCTTATTTCATCTTATGCTGTCTCTCAAGGTTAGAGGCAGAGCATTTAGAAGTTTGACTTCAGAACAACCATCTCCTCTCCCCCAAAACATCAGTACAATATTAAAATATCCTGTGAGTCTCTGACCAGACCTTATTTATACAGATTTTACTGTTGAACATTGTTTGCTTATCCAAAAAATAAAATTATATCTTAATAATAAAAACTGAACCAAACAGAAATAAGTGACTTTAAATCTTCATAACATTTCAACATATCCACACAAGATAAAGCATTAATTCAAATAATTTCTAACTCTATACCCTAACTGGGATATATGTTAAGGGCAAAAAGAACTGCAAAAACATCGTAAACTTTGCCCAGTAGGTTTCATGCTGATTGTGGTATAAACAGAAGATATCCTGTGTGTTTTATGAAAAAGAACAACTAAGCAAATATATTGATAATATTGAGCTATATACAGAGATGGGGACAAAGATAGAGATCAAAAGACATAAAGCAAATGAAACAGGGAAATTTGAACAATGGGTATATATAGTGAAGGGTATATCTCTGTTCCTTGTGCAATTTATCAATATTCTGTAGGTTTGAAATTTTTATAAAGTTTGGGGGTTGAAAAAATCCTCAAGGATGCAAGTCATGTTTTCCTATCTTTTGTAAACATTGTGATGAGGACTCCCTGACTGTCTAAGGCCAAGACTTTGTTTTTTATCATAACTGACAAATGAGACACAGTATCTTGGATACTTAGGATGCCAACTATTTGAGCCACTTGTATTGAAGCTATTCACTAAATACTGTTGACTCAGGGAAAGGCGGAACCAGGCTGCCAAGTGCAGCGTACTGCAGCCTGGACCACAAAGGTCCTGGTCCCAAACCTACGCAGTTACCAACTTCCGCTCCTCCAGGCTCCCTTCTCTCCACAGCCCACTGAGATGCTGCCGCATCCTGCTTCCACAGAAACTTCACCTCCTCTCCTATTGACTTCTTTCAATAATCTAAAAATCTGGATGTCTGTGTGTGCCTGGGCAATGGGCATGATAGCAGAATCTCAGAATGACCTCAGACACTAGTTACAGCCCTGGTAATCGTCCGCCACTGACAAGGCCCACATCTCCTGGCTTGATGTCCAGCAACTCCACACCTGACAAGCTGGTAACCTCACAAGTAAGCTCATCACTTCTTTGACACACTCTGGGTGTGGGGAAGTTGCTTTCATCTTTCTGAAACACCCTGCTTGCATCATGGCCTTGGGGCCTCATCTTGCATCATGGCCTTGGGGCCACACAGAGGCAGCCCAACCCCCTCCCAANTCACTGATCTCAACCAGCTATTACAGGACTTTGATATCTGGGAGAAACTGTTCTCATTTTCCAAGCAAAATTTTCACTAAGAATTCCAAGCACCATCTGCCCTGTCAAGGTCAAAATACCCTACACCTAGAGACAGATGAAAGCCAGATTATTTCTAATGAATATGTTGAAACAAAACTTAAAGAGAACCTACATGATTAGATACATTTAAATTTATTTATGGGTCCATTTCTGAAAATAAAAAGTTGTTTTTTTGATATAATTGGATCAAACCTTTGAACACAAATCCTTTTGTAATAATCCTTCTTAATCTAGCTTTTAAAAAACATATTCATCCTCCTTCTAAGAGTCTCTAAGATAATACTCACCAAATCCTGCCTTATTTCATCTTATGCTGTCTCTCAAGGTTAGAGGCAGAGCATTTAGAAGTTTGACTTCAGAACAACCATCTCCTCTCCCCCAAAACATCAGTACAATATTAAAATATCCTGTGAGTCTCTGACCAGACCTTATTTATACAGATTTTACTGTTGAACATTGTTTGCTTATCCAAAAAATAAAATTATATCTTAATAATAAAAACTGAACCAAACAGAAATAAGTGACTTTAAATCTTCATAACATTTCAACATATCCACACAAGATAAAGCATTAATTCAAATAATTTCTAACTCTATACCCTAACTGGGATATATGTTAAGGGCAAAAAGAACTGCAAAAACATCGTAAACTTTGCCCAGTAGGTTTCATGCTGATTGTGGTATAAACAGAAGATATCCTGTGTGTTTTATGAAAAAGAACAACTAAGCAAATATATTGATAATATTGAGCTATATACAGAGATGGGGACAAAGATAGAGATCAAAAGACATAAAGCAAATGAAACAGGGAAATTTGAACAATGGGTATATATAGTGAAGGGTATATCTCTGTTCCTTGTGCAATTTATCAATATTCTGTAGGTTTGAAATTTTTATAAAGTTTGGGGGTTGAAAAAATCCTCAAGGATGCAAGTCATGTTTTCCTATCTTTTGTAAACATTGTGATGAGGACTCCCTGACTGTCTAAGGCCAAGACTTTGTTTTTTATCATAACTGACAAATGAGACACAGTATCTTGGATACTTAGGATGCCAACTATTTGAGCCACTTGTATTGAAGCTATTCACTAAATACTGTTGACTCAGGGAAAGGCGGAACCAGGCTGCCAAGTGCAGCGTACTGCAGCCTGGACCTCAAAGGTCCTGGTCCCAAACCTACGCAGTTACCAACTTCCGCTCCTCCAGGCTCCCTTCTCTCCACAGCCCACTGAGATGCTGCCGCATCCTGCTTCCACAGAAACTTCACCTCCTCTCCTATTGACTTCTTTCAATAATCTAAAAATCTGGATGTCTGTGTGTGCCTGGGCAATGGGCATGATAGCAGAATCTCAGAATGACCTCAGACACTAGTTACAGCCCTGGTAATCGTCCGCCACTGACAAGGCCCACATCTCCTGGCTTGATGTCCAGCAACTCCACACCTGACAAGCTGGTAACCTCACAAGTAAGCTCATCACTTCTTTGACACACTCTGGGTGTGGGGAAGTTGCTTTCATCTTTCTGAAACACCCTGCTTGCATCATGGCCTTGGGGCCTCATCTTGCATCATGGCCTTGGGGCCACACAGAGGCAGCCCAACCCCCTCCCAAGGCAGGAACCTCCTGTACCTGAAGATGCTCGTGCAGGACCAGAGTCAACTCTCTTCCAAGCGCTTCATCCACCCACCCATCTCGGTCACAGTTCTTCAGCCCCGCTCCTGAAGAACCCACTCTGATCAACACCCCCATAAGTGGTGCCCAGACAGGCTCAGAGCTCAGGGACAAAGCAGTTTCCATCCTGCAGGTTGAGGAGACACTCTCCCTGGCTAACCACGTCCGTCCCTCCAGCCATTTCTCTTTGACAAAGCACAGGAGGCTTCTGATCTCCCCTGACCTCTCACACGGAGAGAGGCTTCTTTCTCTTCCTGACGAATTTGCTTAAGAAAAATATTCAACGATGTTCCACGTTTAATTCACTTAGTAATGAAAAGTAAATGAGCCCAACCGGCATGTTTGATTTGTGAAGGAAAGAGAGAAACTGCTTTGCAAGAACAAACAAAGTTAAATTAAAGTAAGCGACCTGCCCCGACAGTGGAAATTGAATTTTCCTCCAAAGAAGTTAAACACCTTTAAAACATGGGACTGATACCAATAAGAGGGCAGGCCTTACTGGAACCCAGCTCCTGTGGGTTCCCCCAGGGCCCAGAGGGTAAGGACTGGCGTGCTAGGGCGTGGATGCAAATACCGAAACTCACAGGTGTCCCATGCGGCATCCTGTTCTTTATCCCGTCCAGCATCCCATTGTGCCTCTCTTCCTGCATCCACGGAAAGCACTCGCTCTGGAACCCTGCGTCATCGCAGAGCGCAGGGCCAACCGCGCGTGCACCTACCGTTTTTGCAGATGGGGCAGCACTGGTCCGGCTCGTACACGGGGTCCACGCACTCGGTCTGTGGACACGCGGACACCGCGCACAGCACTTCCCCGCTGGCCTCGCAGCGGCACCGCTCGCACGGCGACACCTGCAACACAGGCCACGGTCAGGGGCAGCGTCTCCACCCTCTGCTGAACCCTCGCACACTTCCCCAGCCCATGAGCACAGGGACTGAGGTTGAGGAGGCTCCCCTGGGCGTGAGTGCACCGACCCGCTGGACCCCGAGGTTGCTCTCTCCCTCCTAGCTCCACACTGGGGAGCCTCTATTTTTATTAACCCACATAGTGAGCTTCTTTACAAACTTTCTGTTGAAGAAATATTTTTGTTTCTCTAAAAATCACACAGCACGTTGTACTGAATTCTTGCCCACCCAGGCATCCTGTAGATCCTGCATAGCCCTGCCCAGGGCCAGCCAGCCTTCAGGGCCCACTCTTAGCATCTCTGCCCAGTGAAGTGAGCAGAGCAGGACAGGAAGGGGAGGGGTGAGCGAAGGAGAAACCTAGGGATTCTCAGAGCTGGGCCCCTGGCCAGGGCCTGTCCCAACATCACCTCATTTAACTCTCAGGGCAACAGTAACCACACCTACTCCAATGAAGGCCCTTGTTTCTGGCAAGGAAACAGACTCAGGTGTCAGGCAACTGGCCACAGGTGGGGCAGACCTTTCATCAGAGGCAGGGCTTCAGCTCCAGAGCCCAAGGCCACTCAAGGGCCATTGCTTCCATCACCCACTGCCACCACGTCCTTCACATCCTGGCTCCACCTGGCCTCGCTGAATTTGCCAGCTCCTGGCCCCAATGCCCCCTTTTTGGCTCTCTCCAATCCAGCACAATAAGGGGCTTCCCAGGTGGCGCCAGTGGTAAAGAACCCGCCTGCAAAAGTAGGAGATGTAAGAGACGTGGGTTCCATCCCTGGCTCAGGAAGATCCCCTGGAGGAGGGCATGGCAGCCCACTCCAGTATTCTTGCCTGGGAAATCCCATGGACAGAGGAGCCTGGGGGGCTCCTCAAAGGGTTGCACAGAGTCGGACACTACTGAAGCGACTTAGCGTGCAATCAAGTGTTATGGCCATTCCTGGCAAGGCTGGACACTGCCAACAAATCCCCCTGTAGTAACTCAGACAGGTCGTGGTGGGGATGATATTTATTTTCCTGTAAATCCCCAGTGGAGTGAGTTTTCATCTGGGTTGACCCATGACAAAGTGAAACAGGACATGTAGATCCAGCAATCAGACACTGTGATGTGGGACAGTGCAGATGGGGGAGGGCTGTCAAACCGAGTTTTCTGGACAGGGAGGCCCTGCTTGACTTTTGCCGGTAATACATGTGGCACAACCAGCACCACACAAACGACTCTCGTGGCTGCTCTCTTGGACTAAACAGTGCAGATACCCCAAACTGAAATCTCCACTCAGTGAGCTGACATCTCCACCGAGTGGCTTGGTTACTGCGTGAAGCAGAAGCTCTACTTGTACTTAGAGGCATGGTTTTCAGGCACTAGACCATCATGTAGCTGAGCGTCAGGAGTGAGGGGGGTGTGAGTGTCTGTGTTCACACTTGAAAAACAAGAGAAATAAAACACTGAAAAAACACTTTAGAGTTGCCCAGGACAAAACCTTGACTGGTTTGCATTACAACCTTAGAAGTTAAAGTCAATCTGCCAGCAATGTAAAGGCACATATTTGAGATGCGGAGCCGGCATGAGAAGGTTCTCTCACTTCCATAACAAGCATGGCTCCACTGCTCCCCTCTGTCCTGTGTCTCCTACCAGTTCCCCGCTCAGCCTGTAGCATTCTCGTGTTCAGGGTGGGTTTACTCAGTGAGCAGGATATGAAAAGAATTGTGGGATTTTCAAAAGCAGAGATCCTGAGTTGCAAGGACTCCAGCTCACGACAGGTCAGAGGTTCCAGAGTGGAGGCATAAAGCACAGATTGGGTGGGTTAGACAGAGGGGAGGCACCTCCCACCCCAGAAGTGAGGACAGTCCCACTGGGAGGGCTAGAGACTCAGGGAGGAGCAAGAGGACCGGGAGTCACTGCAGTCTGTCCTCAAGAAATGGGCACAGGGAGCTCCCTGGTGGGCCAGCAGTGAAGACTCCATGCTCCCAACGCAGGGGCACAGGCTCAATCCCCAGGGTCAACTAAGATCCTGCATGCCCCATGGTGTGCCAAAAAAGGGGCAACAGCCAGGCACCACAGCACACCCTGGCTGTCATGCAGGAAGCAGGAAAAAGCCCCATTTGCGTTTCGGAATTTGAAAGGAGAGAAGGGCCCTCCTCCTGTCCCAGGACAGGGTCAGAAAGGCTTCGTCACAGGTCCTAAGTAGCGCCTCCTGAAAAACAGTCTTCTTCCTGCTCTGGGCCTGAGACAGCACCCTGCCCCACCACAGAGCCATATTCAGATCACACAAGCAGCTTGCACTGCTGTTTTCCTTAAGGACTGCAACTTGGGACTTCCCTGGTTGTCCGTGTTGAGTCCTGCTTCAAGGCCACAGGTGCGCAGCCTTTTACTAAGGCCACAGAAGCGGAGTCCAGAACCAAAGTCACCTCTGAAGCTGACTGACCCCCTTTATAACTGTTGTCAAAAGCCCCCGTGATCTTCATGAACAGACTAGGTGACTCTAAATTAGGCAAAGATGCCCAACAGGTGGTGCCAGTAGTAAAAAATCCACCTGCCAATCCAGGAGACACAAGAGATGCGGGTTTGAGCCCTGGGTCAGGAAGATCCCCTGGAGGAGGGCACAGCAACCCACTCTAGTATTCTTGCCTGGAGAATCCTATGACAGAGGAGCTTGGAGGGCTGTGGTTCATAGGGTCACTAAAAGTTGGACACAACTGAAGTGACTTAGCATGCACACACACCACCCTACACTGCCCTAACCAGTCACCTAGTGTCAACTTTCCAGCAGGAATTTTCTTTGTTTGGAGGCTATAAAAATCGGCTACTAACCTATGAAAGCTACTGACTCTCCCTGGTCTGTCAGGAAGTCTGTCTGCTGTGCTTACAACACCCACGTTATCTCTGCTCTTTGTTCTTAATAAACACTCCCTTCTGAAATGCTCTGTGTCTGGAAATTATTTTCCAGCGCATGCTCAAACTGCCTCAACAGTCCAGTAGTTAACACTCTCAGTGCAGAAGGCCCACGTTCAATCTCTGGTCAGGGAACTAGATCCCACATACTGCAAGCCACAACAAAGATAGAAGATCCCATGCTGACTTGGCACAACCAAGTTAATTAATGAATAAATTAAGTAACTTAAACTAATAAATAAGTTTTTTTAAAAAACGGTTTGCAGCTTGATCAAAGATTGGATTGTAGGTTTTACTATCACTAAATATTTGGAAATCCTGGTCCAACTA
>SJYW01013881.1:89063-144874 GCA_006410735.1 Raphicerus campestris | reverse complement strand
ATATGCAGATGACACCACCCTTATGGCAGAAAGTGAAGAGGAACTGAAAAACCTCTTGATGAAAGTAAAAGAGGAGAGCGAAAAAGTTGGCTTAAAGCTCAACATTCAGAAAACGAAGATCATGGTATCTGGTCCCATCATTTCATGGGAAATAGATGGGGAAACAGTGGAAACAGGGGCAGACTTTATATTATTGGGCTCCAAAATCACTGTAGATGGTGACTGCAGCCATGAAATTAGAAGACGCTTACTCCTTGGAGAAAAGTTATGACCAACATAGATAGTATATTCAAAAGCAGAGACATTACTTTGCCAACTAAGGTCCATCTAGTCAAGGCTATGGTTTTTCCAGTGGTCATGTATGGATGTGAGAGTTCGACTGTGAAGAAGGCTGAGCGCTGAAGAACTGATGCTTTCTAACTGGGGTGTTGGAGAAGACTCTTGGGAGTCCCTTGGACTGCAAGGAGATCCAACCAGTCCATTCTGAAGGAGATCAACCCTGGGATTTCTTTGGAAGGAATGATGCTAAAGCTGAAACTCCAGTACTCTGGCCACCTCATGGGAAGAGTTGACTCATTGGAAAAGACTCTGATGCTGGGAGGGATTGGGGGCAGGAGGAGAAGGGGACGACCGAGGATGAGATGGCTGGATGGCATCACAGACTCGATGGATGTGAGTCTGAGTGAACTCCGAGAGGTGGTAATGAACAGGGAGGGCTGGCGTGCTGCGATTCATGGGGTCGCAAAGAATTGGACACGACTGAGCAACTGAACTGAGCATACCATTCCATTTTGATCATATTCCATTGGATAGACATGCTGCAGTTTGTGTATTCATTTACTTGCTTATGGAGATTTGGGTTGTTTCTAGTTTGGGGCTGTTACCCATAAAGCTGCAATGAAAACTCGGGGACACAAAAAAAGAAACTAATTTCCAGACACTTCCTGCTGCTCCATCTGCCTACACAGCACCTTCTCCTCACCATCCGGCAGAATGTCCACCTACTTGGGAATGCCAATATACTTTTCTTAAATCTGGTTTCTATACATCTTTTTGTCTTGTGCTTTCAGAAAAGGCCGGTGGCTCAGGTGAGAAGTCAAAGATGCCTTGTGTCACCTGAATTCTGATGTCTGACAAACAACCATCATTATATTTCCAATCTGGAACTTTGTCCTGGGGTTGCTGGCATGGAAGCCACGAAGCCCCACTAATTCCATGTTGAATGCAGATGCCTCTGCCAGAACAGACGAATGAGAGACCATGAAAATCCTAGTAAAATGTCCCAAGAAATTGTAACATGTTCATAGATGGGATTAATTTATGCATAAGGAGATGTCAGCCCAGACCTTTCTCAACTAAAATCATTCAACCTGAAATAAACTCTTTTCTTTACTTCATCCATCAGCAGAGAGATCCTCTTTATTTTTCTAACTGTTGTGCTGTTGGAGTCTGCAAAGTAAGATTAACATGAAAACAAAGAGAAACACTGAAATCTGGGGCTTCCCTCTTCCTTCCCCTTTCCTGCTCCCCCATCCTCTCCTTTCTTCAAATTTCTGTAAGCTCCAGGGCCCCTTGAATTCCTCCAGGCGCACTGGCCGAGAGTACAGTCCTACTCCCAGCCTGCAGTCAGCTGGTAACTAAATTCAGCACAACTCAAGAGCCAGGGCTGAGTCCCTGTCACATCGGGATAGTTATAGCAACTGAGCTGGTGCAAAATGCTGCACAGGTTCAATAAATATTGACTGAGTCAAGGAAAAAATGGAAAGACACAAGAGCTGAAATTAACTTGCACAGCACATGAGAAATAGAAAAAAATGAAATCTACAGCTTTGCTTCAGAAAGGGCTGGTCACCACCTGGTAAGGAGCTCTGGAGGATTAGATACCCACACACAAGGCAAAGGGAAGACAGATCCTTCTATTATGAGGGATCAAGATTTGGATTATATGCCTAATCCACAAACGGACGAGAAGACACAGATGTTAGAATGATATAAACACAAAAAGGGAGACTTACAGAAAGGATCTGACAGTGCATACAGGGATGTACGGAAATTGGGCCCCTAAACCCACAGCCTGACATCAGTAAGCAAATCCTGGAGATTCTGGAGCAATCCAGTCCTGCACGTGGGAAGCAGGTGTCCCACCATGCTCTGCCTGTTATATCTCTCCTAACTGTTCTATTCTGTGTGTCACGGTTTCCTATAAATAGCTAAAACTTATATGGAATACCTGAGGACTCATACTCTGACAAGCTAGAACCAAGATTGCTGGGAGAAATACCAACGATTTCAGATATGCAGATGATACCACTCATTGGTAGAAAGTGAAGAAGAACTAAAGAGCCTCTTGATGACGATGAAAGAGAGAGTGAAAAAGCTGGCTTGAAACTCAGCATTTCAAAAAGTAAGGTCATGGCATCCAGTCCCATCACTTCATGGCAAATAAAAGGGGGAAAAGTGGAAACAGTGATAGACTATTTTCCTGGGCTCCAAAATCACTGCGGAGAGTGACTGCAGCCATGAAATTAGAAGATGCTTGCTCTGTGGAAGGGAATCTATGACAAACCTACATAGTGTATTCAAAAGCAGAGGCATCACTTTACTGACAAAGGTCTGTATAGTCAAAGCTAGGGTTTTTAGTAGTCATATATGTATGTGAGAGTTGGACCATAAAAAAGGCTGAACGCTGAAGAATTGATACTTCCAAATTGTGGTGCAGCAGAAGACTCTAGACAGTCCCTTGGACTGCACGGACATCAAACCAGTCCCTCCTAAAGGAAATCAACCCTGAATATTCATTGGAAGGGCTGATGCTGAAGATACAATATTTTGGCTACATGATGCTGAGAGCCAACTCATTGGAAAAGACTCTGATGTTGGGGAAGACTGAAGGTAAGAGGAGAAGAGGGCAGCAGAGGATGACATGGTTAGATAGCATCACTGCTCAATGGAAGTGAATTTGAGCAAACTCTGGGAGATAGTGGAGGACAGAGGGGTCTGGAGTGCTGCAGTCCATGGGACTGTAGACTCAGACACAACTTAGCAACTAAACACCAACAAACATACTCTCTTACTTACCCAATGGACCAACTTCAAATACAAATACAGAAGTTACCAGATGTGGACACACCCACCCTGCAGACTGGGGATTATGCAGGCATGGGTCCTGGGACAGAAAGACAGGAACAGGCTGCCTAGGACCTATCACCGAATCCTCCCACCTCCACTGGCTGATTCTAGAGGCTCCTGACCTAACAGAGTCCTGTATCTCACAGAGACACACAAAGACATGCCGAAGTCATTCACCTTAGTGCCCAGGCTGCAGACAGCGGCAGGTGCCAACTGAGCTGTAGGCACGTTACAACTCCTAAAGGCAAAGCTGTCCCTAGGGGTTGAAGGGAGAGGAAAGAGTATAGACTGGAATGGGGCTAAGTTAGCTGCAGAAAAGGCGGCAGGCAGAGAAGGGGCCCCATCCAGGCAGGGAGGATGTCTCACGGCCCCACAGTTCCCTCCTGGGGTCAAGAACCTACCCTAAAGAGACTCAGAAATCTGACCTAGTGAGAGCAAACATTTTCTACCATCAGCAGAACTAAAAGAACTGTTCTGAAACTAAAGAACAAGAACTCAGTGTTGGTGCATCTGAGTTTTATTTATGTATTAGTCACTCAGTCGTGTCTGACTCTTTTGTGACCCCATGGACTGTAGACCGTCAGAGTCCCCTGTCCATGGGATTGTCCAAGCAAGGATACTGGAGTGGGTTGCCATTGCCTTCTCCAGGGGATCTTCCCAACCCAGGCATATACTATGACTTTGTTTGGTTAATTATTATGATAATCTCCAATTAAGGAACAAGTTGCCATGCAGAGATACATACAAATTTTAACTTTTTTTTTTTTTTGAGGAGCAGTTTTTCAACAGTTTCAAAATAAAAACTAAAGTAAGTATTTTCAAGTTTGAGATACTATATCACTTTCTCATTTCATTTTTTAAATCTGCGAAACAACAATCTAAAGTTTTGAAATAAAAATTTTCTTTAAAAAAAAAAAAAAGAATTCCTCTGTTCACATATTATCTTTTCTCTCCCCTTGGAATGGATAGTAACTTCTTTAATAACCACTCTTTACTTTTCTAATGTTATATTTTCATAGGATAAAGTTATTTTAAGAAAAAATTTAATGTGATAAAAGTAAATGTTATCGAAACTAAAAAAAAATGAGAGAAAGAGAGAAAGAAATAAGAGGCAGAAGCTAAAATTGCCATTCCCTAAAAGCAGTCTTGGAAAAGGCAATGGCACCCCACTCCAGTACTCTTGCCTGGAAAATCCCATAGATGGAGGAGCCTGGTAGGCTGCAGTCCATGGGGTCGCTGAGGGTTGGACATGACTGAGCAACTTCACTTCACTTTTCCCTTTCATGCATTGGAGAAGGAAATGGCAACCCACTCCAGTGTTCTTGCCTGGAGAATCCCAGGGACAGGAGAGCCTAGTGGGCTGCCGTCTATGGGGTTGCANTTGATGAAAGTAAAAGAGGAGAGCGAAAAAGTTGGCTTAAAGCTCAACATTCAGAAAACGAAGATCATGGTATCTGGTCCCATCATTTCATGGGAAATAGATGGGGAAACAGTGGAAACAGGGGCAGACTTTATATTATTGGGCTCCAAAATCACTGTAGATGGTGACTGCAGCCATGAAATTAGAAGACGCTTACTCCTTGGAGAAAAGTTATGACCAACATAGATAGTATATTCAAAAGCAGAGACATTACTTTGCCAACTAAGGTCCATCTAGTCAAGGCTATGGTTTTTCCAGTGGTCATGTATGGATGTGAGAGTTCGACTGTGAAGAAGGCTGAGCGCTGAAGAACTGATGCTTTCTAAGTGGGGTGTTGGAGAAGACTCTTGGGAGTCCCTTGGACTGCAAGGAGATCCAACCAGTCCATTCTGAAGGAGATCAACCCTGGGATTTCTTTGGAAGGAATGATGCTAAAGCTGAAACTCCAGTACTCTGGCCACCTCATGGGAAGAGTTGACTCATTGGAAAAGACTCTGATGCTGGGAGGGATTGGGGGCAGGAGGAGAAGGGGACGACCGAGGATGAGATGGCTGGATGGCATCACAGACTCGATGGATGTGAGTCTGAGTGAACTCCGAGAGGTGGTAATGAACAGGGAGGGCTGGCGTGCTGAGATTCATGGGGTCGCAAAGAATTGGACACGACTGAGCAACTGAACTGAGCATACCATTCCATTTTGATCATATTCCATTGGATAGACATGCTGCAGTTTGTGTATTCATTTACTTGCTTATGGAGATTTGGGTTGTTTCTAGTTTGGGGCTGTTACCCATAAAGCTGCAATGAAAACTCGGGGACACAAAAAAAGAAACTAATTTCCAGACACTTCCTGCTGCTCCATCTGCCTACACAGCACCTTCTCCTCACCATCCGGCAGAATGTCCACCTACTTGGGAATGCCAATATACTTTTCTTAAATCTGGTTTCTATACATCTTTTTGTCTTGTGCTTTCAGAAAAGGCCGGTGGCTCAGGTGAGAAGTCAAAGATGCCTTGTGTCACCTGAATTCTGATGTCTGACAAACAACCATCATTATATTTCCAATCTGGAACTTTGTCCTGGGGTTGCTGGCATGGAAGCCACGAAGCCCCACTAATTCCATGTTGAATGCAGATGCCTCTGCCAGAACAGACGAATGAGAGACCATGAAAATCCTAGTAAAATGTCCCAAGAAATTGTAACATGTTCATAGATGGGATTAATTTATGCATAAGGAGATGTCAGCCCAGACCTTTCTCAACTAAAATCATTCAACCTGAAATAAACTCTTTTCTTTACTTCATCCATCAGCAGAGAGATCCTCTTTATTTTTCTAACTGTTGTGCTGTTGGAGTCTGCAAAGTAAGATTAACATGAAAACAAAGAGAAA
This sequence comes from Raphicerus campestris, assembly GCA_006410735.1. Classification (NCBI taxonomy): domain Eukaryota; kingdom Metazoa; phylum Chordata; class Mammalia; order Artiodactyla; family Bovidae; genus Raphicerus; species Raphicerus campestris. The sequence goes on along the minus strand of SJYW01013881.1, from coordinate 138,935 downwards.
CACTGAAATCTGGGGCTTCCCTCTTCCTTCCCCTTTCCTGCTCCCCCATCCTCTCCTTTCTTCAAATTTCTGTAAGCTCCAGGGCCCCTTGAATTCCTCCAGGCGCACTGGCTGAGAGTACAGTCCTACTCCCAGCCTGCAGTCAGCTGGTAACTAAATTCAGCACAACTCAAGAGCCAGGGCTGAGTCCCTGTCACATCGGGATAGTTATAGCAACTGAGCTGGTGCAAAATGCTGCACAGGTTCAATAAATATTGACTGAGTCAAGGAAAAAATGGAAAGACACAAGAGCTGAAATTAACTTGCACAGCACATGAGAAATAGAAAAAAATGAAATCTACAGCTTTGCTTCAGAAAGGGCTGGTCACCACCTGGTAAGGAGCTCTGGAGGATTAGATACCCACACACAAGGCAAAGGGAAGACAGATCCTTCTATTATGAGGGATCAAGATTTGGATTATATGCCTAATCCACAAACGGACAAGAAGACACAGATGTTAGAATGATATAAACACAAAAAGGGAGACTTACAGAAAGGATCTGACAGTGCATAGAGGGATGTACGGAAATTGGGCCCCTAAACCCACAGCCTGACATCAGTAAGCAAATCCTGGAGATTCTGGAGCAATCCAGTCCTGCACGTGGGAAGCAGGTGTCCCACCATGCTCTGCCTGTTATATCTCTCCTAACTGTTCTATTCTGTGTGTCACGGTTTCCTATAAATAGCTAAAACTTATATGGAATACCTGAGGACTCATACTCTGACAAGCTAGAACCAAGATTGCTGGGAGAAATACCAACGATTTCAGATATGCAGATGATACCACTCATTGGTAGAAAGTGAAGAAGAACTAAAGAGCCTCTTGATGACGATGAAAGAGAGAGTGAAAAAGCTGGCTTGAAACTCAGCATTTCAAAAAGTAAGGTCATGGCATCCAGTCCCATCACTTCATGGCAAATAAAAGGGGGAAAAGTGGAAACAGTGATAGACTATTTTCCTGGGCTCCAAAATCACTGCGGACAGTGACTGCAGCCATGAAATTAGAAGATGCTTGCTCTGTGGAAGGGAATCTATGACAAACCTACATAGTGTATTCAAAAGCAGAGGCATCACTTTACTGACAAAGGTCTGTATAGTCAAAGCTAGGGTTTTTAGTAGTCATATATGGATGTGAGAGTTGGACCATAAAAAAGGCTGAACGCTGAAGAATTGATACTTCCAAATTGTGGTGCAGCAGAAGACTCTAGAGAGTCCCTTGGACTGCACGGACATCAAACCAGTCCCTCCTAAAGGAAATCAACCCTGAATATTCATTGGAAGGGCTGATGCTGAAGATACAATATTTTGGCTACATGATGCTGAGAGCCAACTCATTGGAAAAGACTCTGATGTTGGGGAAGACTGAAGGTAAGAGGAGAAGAGGGCAGCAGAGGATGACATGGTTAGATAGCATCACTGCTCAATGGAAGTGAATTTGAGCAAACTCTGGGAGATAGTGGAGGACAGAGGGGTCTGGAGTGCTGCAGTCCATGGGACTGTAGACTCAGACACAACTTAGCAACTAAACACCAACAAACATACTCTCTTACTTACCCAATGGACCAACTTCAAATACAAATACAGAAGTTACCAGATGTGGACACACCCACCCTGCAGACTGGGGATTATGCAGGCATGGGTCCTGGGACAGAAAGACAGGAACAGGCTGCCTAGGACCTATCACCGAATCCTCCCACCTCCACTGGCTGATTCTAGAGGCTCCTGACCTAACAGAGTCCTGTATCTCACAGAGACACACAAAGACATGCCGAAGTCATTCACCTTAGTGCCCAGGCTGCAGACAGCGGCAGGTGCCAACTGAGCTGTAGGCACGTTACAACTCCTAAAGGCAAAGCTGTCCCTAGGGGTTGAAGGGAGAGGAAAGAGTATAGACTGGAATGGGGCTAAGTCAGCTGCAGAAAAGGCGGCAGGCAGAGAAGGGGCCCCATCCAGGCAGGGAGGATGTCTCACGGCCCCACAGTTCCCTCCTGGGGTCAAGAACCTACCCTAAAGAGACTCAGAAATCTGACCTAGTGAGAGCAAACATTTTCTACCATCAGCAGAACTAAAAGAACTGTTCTGAAACTAAAGAACAAGAACTCAGTGTTGGTGCATCTGAGTTTTATTTATGTATTAGTCACTCAGTCGTGTCTGACTCTTTTGTGACCCCATGGACTGTAGACCGTCAGAGTCCCCTGTCCATGGGATTGTCCAAGCAAGGATACTGGAGTGGGTTGCCATTGCCTTCTCCAGGGGATCTTCCCAACCCAGGGATATACTATGACTTTGTTTGGTTAATTATTATGAAAATCTCCAATTAAGGAACAAGTTGCCATGCAGAGATACATACAAATTTTAACTTTTTTTTTGAGGAGCAGTTTTTCAATAGTTTCAAAATAAAAACTAAAGTAAGTATTTTCAAGTTTGAGATACTATATCACTTTCTCATTTCATTTTTTAAATCTGCGAAACAACAATCTAAAGTTTTGAAATAAAATTTTTCTTAAAAAAAAAAAAAAAAGAGAATTCCTCTGTTCACATATTATCTTTTCTCTCCCCTCGGAATGGATAGTAACTTCTTTAATAACCACTCTTTACTTTTCTAATGTTATATTTTCATAGGATAAAGTTATTTTAAGAAAAAAATTTAATGTGATAAAAGTAAATGTTATCGAAACTAAAAAAAAAATGAGAGAAAGAGAGAAAGAAATAAGAGGCAGGAGCTAAAATTGCCATTCCCTAAAAGCAGTCTTGGAAAAGGCAATGGCACCCCACTCCAGTACTCTTGCCTGGAAAATCCCATAGATGGAGGAGCCTGGTAGGCTGCAGTCCATGGGGTCGCTGAGGGTTGGACATGACTGAGCAACTTCACTTCACTTTTCCCTTTCATGCATTGGAGAAGGAAATGGCAACCCACTCCAGTGTTCTTGCCTGGAGAATCCCAGGGACAGGAGAGCCTAGTGGGCTGCCGTCTATGGGGTTGCACAGTGTCGGACACGACTGAAGTGATTTAGCAGCAGCAGCAGCAAAAGCAGTCTAGGCTTGGCCCTGGACGACAGCATCCTCCCAAAGCCACTGTCACAGTTCTGTCACCAGATGGCGAGAGTGTCCTTTCTAGCTGCTAAGTGTCTTCCCAAAAGTGCCCAGAGTCACACTTGTGAGCAGGATGCACTTAAGGGGAATCAAAATAGTCCCTTCTACTCAAACCACAGGTCTCATCAGCTTCTGATGGCTGGGAGCTGGGTTATTTTGGAGCTGGAGGAAAAGGCAGGAGCAATGCTTTCCAACCCTGCTTTTGTATGGAGTGAACACACACCCGCAGGGCTGATGAACAGCCAAGACACCTGTTAGCAAGTCAGAGCAGTGGCTGGAACTGAGGGTCTGGTCAAGGCACTGGGTCATTCAGGTGCCAACTTCCTGAGTATGTCCTGGGCCATTCTTCCTACTCTGACCAGTATCTCCTGACTCTCAGCAAGAAGCCTGAAAACTGCTATGCGGGTCCCAGCTTTCTTTTCAACAATCACTTTGGACTAAATCCTTCCCCAACCTTACTACAGGTTCCACACCCGAAACTGTCTTAAATTAGAGCAAGGCCTCACTAAGCACCTAAGCAGCAGAGGCCTGCCTGGGACACGGGGCCACCAACCAGCAGCATGTATCTCCCAGGCTCTGAGCACTCTCTGAGCTCCACCCCTGTCCATCAGGGCCACGGCAGGGGGTGGGGGCCCACTCCCTCTAAGGCTCTCTGTCCTCCCCCTACCACAAGGACAGCAGCTCTGGAGTGAAATGAATCTGATCCACAGCCAGCTTCCAGCCACCACACTAGCAAATGGTCCCTCGTAGCTACAGCAAGCGGCTGCTTCCTCTGCCTTTAGAGATTTTTTGTTTTGTTCTTTTTGTCTTTCTCCTGGCTGTCAGAGAAAGGATTTGCACACAAAGGGACTTAATTAAGAACTGTCCCCAGGAGCTGTCAGTTTCCAGTCTCAAGAAGAACACAACTTCACCCACCACACACACACACACACACACACACAGATACAGACATAGACACAGACAGACACAGACACAGACACACAGACACACACACACACACACACACACAGCAGATGAACAGAACAACAGTCTGACAACCCGACAGGGCCCTGCTTTCTTTGCAGGCACCAAAGACTGCCTGTTTCTCCTTTTTAATTTAACTTGAAGCAGGACCCTCTGTCTAACATCTTTCAAAACTTCTTATGAATAAGTCCTTTGGATAAATTTNACACACACACACACACACACACACACACACACACACACACACACACACACACACACACACAGAGCAGATGAACAGAACAACAGTCTGACAACCCGACAGGGCCCTGCTTTCTCTGCAGGCACCAAAGACTGCCTTTTTCTCCTTTTTAATTTAACTTGAAGCAGGACCCTCTGTCTAACATCTTTCAAAACTTCTTGTGAATAAGTCCTTTGGATACATTTGGATCATGCAGGAACTCACTTCCAAGGGGGAAAAATGTGGACAGTGTTTACATGGTGTATTTCATCTGGTGGCAAGCAGTCAGATAGCTGGGATGAGAATGAAGAAGGCTGCTTCTTCTGAGATGAAGATCCAGACCTGGTGAATGTCCTGGAAGGGTCCTGATCTGACAGATCACATAGTCAAATAAGATGCAGCAAAAAACCTGCTGGCCTCCTGTTAAGAGCTGGACATTTGTAAATTCATATGGTTAAAATTCATACGGTGAAGCTTTCACCCACAGCGTGATGGTCTTTGGAGGTAGAACATGTGGGAGGTCATAAGGGTAAGATGAGGCCAACTTCATGAGGGTGAGGCCCTCAGGGTGGGGTTAGTGTCCTCCTGTAAAAGGAGGAAGGCCTTCTCTCTACCCTGTGAGGACATGGTGAGAAGGTGGCCGTGTACAAGACAGAGCAAGCAGGATCAGACCCTGCAGGCACCTCAATCTTGGACTTCAAGTCTCCGGAACCAGGAGAAGCAAATTTCTGTTGTTTCAGGCACCCAGTCTCATCTACTTCACTCTAGCAGCCTGAGCTAAGACACCACCTGCACCCCTATTACTGCAGTGGAGAGAGGTGTGTGTCCACGTGGACCCAGCCATGGCCTCCAGCTCTTGGTTTCCTGCAAACAGAGCTGGCAGAGAGGAGGCGGGGCCAACAAGGTCTGGACTGACCCCACGGCCACAGGCAGCCAGGCTCAGAGCCCCAGCCTGGACCCCACTTCCAGTAGGGAGGGCCCCTCTCCTCCCACTTGGGATCACGGGGGATGGTGAGATTTTGATGGAGCAGCTCTAATACTTTACCTACTCGCAGATTTCTAAAATTAAGACCTTAATAGATGGGACATGAGGCCAAGTGGGCATGATCACCAACTCGGGCCAAATGGGGGGAAAAGGCCAGGGGAGCAGGTCTGTTAAACCAAACTCCTTCTGGGACCTCCCTGGTTGTCCAGTGGTTAGGACTCAATGCTTCCACTGCCAGGGCCCAGGTTCAGCCCATGGTCAGGGAACTAAGAGCCCTAAGTTGAGTGGTACAACCAAAAAAATTTGAAAAGCCCAACTCCTTTTAAATAATGAGAGGCTCTAAACTCTTTTGTTTTGGAATTAGCATAAAGGTTAAAGATAAGTAATTCTTAGGAGAAAGAAGCAATAAAATGAATGGGCTTCCCTGGTGGCTCAGTGGCAAAGAATCTGCCTACAATGCATGAAACGCAAGAGACATTGGTTTGATCCCTGGGTCATAAAGATATCCTGGAGAAAGAAATGGCAGCCCACTTTGGTATTCTTGCCAGGAAAAATCTCATGGACAGAGGAGCCTGGTGGGCTATATAGTCCATGGGGTCACAAACAGTTGGACATGACTGAAGCAACTTAGCATGCACAGCCTTCCTTTAATATACAAATGACAAAAACTAAGTGTCTTCCAAGAGCAGGCTTTTAAAAGGTGGGTGTGAGATGTGATGAGAGGACTGGTTTCCTTGGGGATACAAGTTCAGAAATGAGGCAGTGAACTGGTGATCCCAGGGAGTGGTGGGGACTCTGGCAAATGGAGCAAGCACTTAACACACTGAGCCCGTATGTGTACCCCTTCCTAACACACAGACACGTACACATCCCGGAAGCAAACAAAACCATGCTGCTTTCGCTCCTCGTTCTTCACTTGAGATGGAAGTAATAATGCTTAAACACTAAATGGGGAGAGATGAAGACCTCCAGAGGTGAGCTGACTCAGTGGAGCTAGAGGGACCAAGGGTCACAATCGCCAACTAGAAAGTGGCCACGTGGACACATCTGAGGTTGGAGCCTGGCTCCCAGCAGCCTGCCTCAGCTGTCAATTACCCATCAAGTGCTGGACCACGGCTGAGCCTGGAGCACAGGCATCCTCAGCTCACACCTTCGGCCCCTGCACTTCCCCTTGAAGCTCAGCCTCTTCCACAGCATCCTGCAGTTACAGCAGGCCAGCCCAGCGGTTTCTCTAGTTAATGAGGTCCCTTTCCACCGAGGTTTAAAACACCCTGGTGCTCCCTCACAAGAAAGGGACCATCTCTGGGCTCAGACATCTCCCTGAGAGCCGACCATTCAGTTGTGCCGGTGGCCCCTCACTGTTAGCCCAGAGCAAGATGAGCTTACTTCCTCGGCTCCCTGGAGGACACAGGAAGCCTGAGGGGAACTCTGTTGCCAGTGGGAGGTGACCTGAGCCAGTGGTTGACAGCACAGTTTATCCCTTAGGCTACTGGCGTGCCCTGCTCCTCACAGGCCCAGGCAAAGGCAGCAGGCTTGTCAGAATTCTTTCTCTTCCTGCCTCCCAGACCCTGACGTCTCTGCAAGTGTGACATGACTGAACTATGGCCAGTGGAGGCAAAGGTGCTCCGGGAGGCCCTGCTCCCCATGGGAATGGACGGCCAGCATCCTGGGCACCCGGCTTCCCTGCACTGGGGCCTGGGGGACAGGGATGCCCCTACGACAGCGCCCACCGGCCGGGAGCCCTGTGATTCCAGAAGATAACTGTCAACAATTCAAGAGTTTGACCAGGCCTAAAACTATGGCTCCCGACATCTCAACAGGGATGAATAAATATGAGTCCTAGTTTGCTTTGAAACAAAACTATGGAGATAGATTTTTGGGAAAAAAAACTCACAGAATTTAAAAGTACAATGCAAGTAACAATTTTTAAAAAATGATTTTGTGACATGGACCGTTATTAAAGTCTTTTTTGAATTTGTTAAAACATTGGTACTGTTTTATGTTTTGGTTTGGAGGCCACAAGGTATGTGCAATCTGAGCCCCCCAACCAGGAATCAAACGGGCATTCCCTGAGGTGAAAGGCGAAGTGTTAACCCTGGACCACCAGGGAAGTCCCCAGGGAATTTTTAAACTTGGACCAGGGAAATGTAAACGACTGTACCATGTCAACCTCCAGCGAAAGCAAAGACACAAGACAGAAGGTCCAACCTCTCTAGGAGAGAGTGTGTTACTATTTATTTCTGAGCTGCCTCAGGAGCAGAAGGGCCATATCACTAAGAAGTGGCATCACTAGCTGTGGTTTTATACATGTGTATGTATGTATGCATATATGTATATACACCTGCTGCTGCTAAGTCGCTTCAATCATGTCCGACTCTGTGCGACCCCATAGACGGCAGCCCACTAGGCTTCCCCATCCCTGGGATTCTCCAGGCAAGAACACAGGAGTGGGTTGCCATTTCCTTCTCCAATGCATGAAAGTGAAAAGGGAAAGTGAAGTCGCTCAGTCGTGTCTGACTCTTTGCGACCCCGTGGACATATATATACATGTCCCCCCCGTGGACATATATATATATACATATATATACTTAAATATATTATGTAGTGTGTGTGTTAGTCGCTCAGTTGTGTCTGACTCTTTGTGACCTCACAGACTATAGCCCACTAAGCTACTCTGTCAATGGAATTGTCCAGGCAACAATACTGGAGTCAGTAGCTATTCCCTTCTCCAGGGGATCCTCCCAGCCCAGAGATCAAACCCATGTCTCCTGCACTGAAAGTGGATTCTTTACTGTCTGAGCCACCAGTTTTTGTTGTTCAGTTGCTCCATCGTTGTCTGACTCTTCATGACCGCATGGACTGCAGCACACCAGGCTTCCCTGTCCATCACTGTTTCCCAGAGCTTGCTAAAACTCATATCCATCGAATTGGTGATGCCATCCAACCATCTCATCCTCTGTTGTCCCCTTTTCCTCCTGCCTTCAGTCTTTCCCAGGATCAGGGTATTATTTCAATGAATTAGCCCTTTGCATCTGTTGGCCAAAGTATTGGAGTTTTAGCTTCAGTATCAGTCCTTCCAACGAATATTCAGGGTTGATTTCCTTTTGATCGACCGGTTTGATCTCCTTGCTGTCCAAGAGACTCTCAAGAACCTTCTCTAGCACCACATTTCGAAAGCATCAATTCTTTGGTGAAGCTTGTATAATGTTACGTCCACTTAATATATAAGTGTACATAATATGTGTGTATAAATATATACACACGCATATATCTTTCTTTAGCTTTATTGGGATTCCTGAACCAGGAAATTGGGGTCTTTCAATGAGAAAGTCTCCAGCACTATCTCTTCCTTTTCCCACATTCTCTGCTACCTCTCACAAAATTCTAACTGCACGTATGTTACCTTCTCTTTCAATCCTCCATGTCCCCAAGCATGTCTTTCCCACATTCCACCTGTGCCCCTGTGTTTCATTCTGGGCCACTGCTTCAAGTCCACCCCCAGGTCCACTAGATTATCTCAGAACCTGCATCTATCATCCTGCCAAACTCTGCCCTTGAAGATCAGTTCTAATGACTGCAGCCTTCCTTTATACAGGTTCTATCTGATTCTTTCCCAAAGCTGATGAGTACTTTGGATATAGTGATATTGTTTACCCATTCATTTTATTCCCACATTTATTTCTCTAGGCATAAAAAATAATTCTCATTTATATCCTGACGTCTGAGTCTGATCTGACTGCTCTCGTCTCAGCTGCTCTTTCTCCTTATGTGTTATTGTCATTTTGACATCATATTCCTTGGAACTGTATTTGCAGGGAGTCCCTGAGGCCAGAGAGTGTTTGCCTCTGTCTGATGTCTGTGGGTACTGCCAGTCTGGGGCCCCTTTAAATGAAAATATTCCACGTGGATTATCCCGAGCACTCAAGAAAGCATGACCATCCACATCCATGGGAGGGGACGTGCAACTGCTGACTGTGAGCCCCAGCTCTGCCCACACTGAGGCTGTCCAGGGCTGTGTCTGCACTGCCCTCCTGCAGGACAGACTCTTCTGGGGAGCCTGCTTTTATGAGACATGTTCTGAGCTGATTCTCTCCACCTGTGGTCCTGGGCTTGCCACGTGCCCCAGCCTGGCCTTAAGTACCAAGCGTCTAGGTCCCAGGCCCTCAGCCAGCCAGCCCTGAAGCCAGCTGCCCCTCTGGCTGACTTTCCTCTCTGGATTAATTTCTCTGTGAGTGTGTGTGGGTCTCTTTTTGCCATTTCTGCTGTGCTTTTAAGAAGATGTGCCTTATTGTAAGAGATCCAAGATTTCATGACTTTTATAAAAACAGTGGGTTTTCAGGCTATAAGTCTTCCCTCTTCTCGGGCAAAATCACCACTGCTGTGATCAGAAATGCACAGAGCCTTAATTTTCCAATGCTCTGTTTTTCCACGGGCCAGGGCCTCCCTGGGAACTCACAGGGCCACAGGCAGATGCCTGACATCATCGCTTTCTGCATCCATTCGAAAGGCACTCTGTGTCCTGGCCGCACCCCAGTGCCCGGCAGAAATAGAAAGAGAAGTGAAATCCAGCTGGCAGGATCTCAGCCTTGGAACAGATAAGCAGCAAGAAGGATTTCCGGCTACGTGGTCAGAACCATGCCATGAATGATGGCTACAGGGGCTGCAGACTTGAGTGGAAAACTGGATCCTTTACTCAAGCTCACAACTGTTCTATTTGAAACAGGCTTGGTCTTTCCCCCCGAAATTGGCCCCAGGATTCCTCTGCCATCTAAAGGCAAAAAATAGCCGTGGGGTCTGAATGAGTGGCCTCCACCTACCTGCCCGGCAGACACCCCATGCCCCATGACCAACCTCTGGGCACATCTCTCTCTACAAGGTCCCGGCAGTTTGTCACCATATTGCCGGGATCTAGGCCAATGCCTGGAAAGATTTGTTCAAAAAAGTATTTTTGAAAAAATAAATGCAAGAATGAATTTTCTGTTGGGATGTATCAGATCTGAGGAGGAACTATTTACAGGAACACACAGCTCCGTAGAGTCACCTCCTAACAATGAGGACCTTCTTCATGAGCCATCCTCCTGGAGACCAAGTGCCTCAATGGAGGCAGGACCACTCCTGAGATGCTCACCCCCCAGGCCACACGAGCAGCAGGCTTTTGCTCTGCTACTTGTACAGAGCTCTGTGGGTTCTCACATCTCTCACCTCCTTCCTATAATACAAGAGACAAGCAGGATCCTCGCTGCAGTTTCCTATCAGCTAATAAGGAGGCTCTGTTGCCTGGACTCCCCAGTTGGTGCAGTGGTGAGTGGACAGAGGAGCCTGGCAGGCTGCAGTCCATGGGGTTGCAAAGAGTATGGGATCACAAGAGTTGGTCATGACTGAGTGACTGAGCATGCACGATTATCATCCTTGGGCAGAGAACAAGGGCTCGCAATGACTTCAAGGACTATATCCTTGAAGTTCTAGAGACTGACTATCCATGCCAACTGAAGGACAAGGCTGGAGAGGATGGCTAGGGTCCCTGAGCCGCCTCTGATGCGGGCTGGCTTGTTTGATCTTGAAGAAGTTACTGGTTTTATATGGTGACACCTCTTCACTTGTGAACAGACAGCATCACAAAGCCACATGACTGTAGGACCATGGGAAAGTCAGGCCAGGGGGGTGACGGTCTCTTGGGGAGCCAATGCCCTTCTCAAAGAGCAGCTTGGCCCTGGCAGATGGCTGCCATCTGGGACTCCCCCTGTTCTCATGACAAACTGGCAATTGAAGTATCTGTATGAACCTCTCACTTGTTAAATGTCTGCTCCAGTGACACAAGCAGCTGATGTTCTGCGAGCCAAGCAGCGCACTCCCTGGGCCAGGGTTGGTTGTCAGGCCATCAGTCTGTACCCCTGGTCTGACGACCTTTGAGGTCCTACCCCCTGGCCAAGTTCTGGAACCTACTGGAACCTTCCTCTTTGCCCTCAGGGAGCTCCTGGGGCTCAGAGCTCATGTTCTCCTTACAACTCAAGATGTCATACTTTGAAGCCCACAGATGCTCATTTTGTTCCTTATGGCTTTGTCCCCAGTATTATAAGTGAAATATAACACACATCCACATAAATGCAACCAAATTCATTCAGTGTTTATCAGGCCAGTATAAGCCTTTCCTTTTCCAGGAACCAGAAATTCTCCCAGCCACACACAAAATGCCCCTCCACTCCCTGGGATCAGGAAGATAAGGGGACAGGGCTGGAAGGAAAGGCCCAACAGACCAGGACTCAAATCCTGCGCCCCAACACCTTGTTCCTAGCTTGATGACTTTCATCAAGTTACTTACCTGTTTCGAAGCTTAGTTTCCTCTCCTTAAAGAAAATACCACCAACTCATCAGTCTGTTGTGTAAATCACACCCCCAAAATATAAAACATATAAGTCTTGGATAAATGTTGGTTTTCTTCTTGTCATAAAAGACTAAACTTTTAGGTTAGCAGATATTGGTCCTGTCTAAAACATCTGTAAGACAATTGGTCCACGCCAAAAGGCCCTTAAAATTTGGTCCTGTTCAAAGAATCCATGCCAAATGATTTGGGACAGGACCAAACAGCAGGTACTTTTTCCTTTTCTAATGAACACAGTTGATTTACTATTCTGTGTTGGTTTTTGATATACCGCAAAGTGATTCAGTTTTATATATATATAAATATCAATATATATGTACATATAACTTTTTCAGATTCTTTTCCATCACTGGTTATTATAAGATACTAAATATAGCTCTCTGGGCTATACAGTAAAGATCTTGTTAAATAACTATTTTATATATAGTAATGTGTATTTGTTAATCCAAAACTCGTAAATTATCCCTTCCCCAGCCTTCCCCTTTGGTAACCATAAGCTTATTTTCTATGTCTGTGAGTCTATTTCTCTTTTGCAAATAATTTCATTTGTATCATTATTTTGGGGATTCCACATATAAATTATATCAATATCATATGATATTTGTATTTCTCTGTCTGACCTTCACTTAGTGTGATAATCTATAGGTATATGCATGTTGCTTCAAGGACCTCTTGGCATGGAGCAAATATCTTTTGAAAGTTTTGGATTGGACCAAGTGATCGTGCAGATATCAAGGACATTTTGGCATAGATTGAACATGTTATGGACCAGAGTTTTTATGAAAGTTTGGATACAAACAACTGTCCTGCAGGAACTTTTATAGTACTTATCTCATATGTGCATACAAAGTACCATGTGGACCAGGTAAAAAAAGCAGTCATTCACATAAAGTTTATCCCACCTGACTTAGGGACACACTGAAAGATCTAGAGAAACCATATGGACGCTCCTTGCTTTAAAAATAAAATATTTACCACTTAAATGGCTTTAGACAGAAAGGCAGAAACTAAGAAGTCCAGAATTCATGAAATCTTACTAGGAAACAAAACAAACTCAGTGGCAGCAAGGAGCACACACATGAAGCTGACTTCCATAAAAGAATGTCCACTTTACACGACTCAGTTCACTTTCTTTTGCAAAGGAAAACAATAACGGTATTATTTTGATTTAAGTAACATCAGTAGAAAGGATATAAATCCTATTAGACTGAAAAACATGGAGAATTGTGTCTTTCTCCTTCTTGGCACTTTCTCATAATTGCATTACAGATCTGTTGCATTACAGATGCTTTTGATTCCAAATTTCATGTAGGTTGTTTTCCATTAATAAACTCCTAGAAAGGAGATTTTGTAACAAGTCAGATTCTGAGGCCCCAGGAAAGGCACGTAACTCAGTGGTCCCCAATCATCTCACCTGTGACTCCCTCATTCACTGATTTCCTGTCCAACTTTCCCTGTGCTTTGAAAGACAGCCTAGCAAGGAGCACATATTAATAATTCATTTTCTCTTTTCTTCAAACGCTATACAATTGCCAATCAGAGCTCCTGATCTGCCATAATAACCAGTGTGGACACACAGAACTGATGTCATTCCAACAAAAGCAAAGTGAAAGTTCAGTTCTCCCGAGAGGCCTTACCTAGGGGAGTCACACATTCCATGAGATTCTATGAAACAGGGAAACAAACTTGCAGACCCCAATTCTATCCTCAGAGTCCCCCAGAAATCAGGATTCCAGGAGGGGAACAAGTTCTTCTGTTGCTCAAAATGGAGTCATTTTTTTAATGAAAGAATTTCAGATTTGACTTGCTGCTGATCTGCATGCAAGTTCTCGGGCAAATTTAAAAGTGAGGCCCTCGCATGACACAAGCACTCACTGACTTAAATAGCATGATAATTCCTAAAATGGTGCTCTGATTGGAATAGACACCGAACCACCGTGATCTGCGTGGGCAGCTTCGTTATTTATGTTTCTCAGGCATTTTTTTGTGCTACCCGTCCTTCTGTGCCTTTTCTATGAATTCGTTCTTCCAATCACTCTTGCTGATGCATCCTTCTCCCACCACACTCTTTACACCTCCTTGGACCCAAGCCTATGAGGTCAACTCTGATTACTGACACCCAGTGTTACAGGCTGGACTGGGTCCCCTCCCAGATTCAGACGCTGAAATCCTAAACCCAAGAGCTCAGCATGTGACTGTACTTAGAGACAAGGTCTTGACAGAGGCTGTCAAGGTGAAATAAGATCATACGAGGGGGCCCTAATCCAGGATGAGTGGTGTCCTTATAGGAAGAGGAGATCAGGACTAGATACGCACAGAGGGATGGCCGCGCAAGGACTCGGGAAGACAGCCATCTACACGCCCAGGAGGGAGGCCTCAGGGGAAACAGCCCCAACCACTCCTTGATCTTGGACTCCCAGGCTTCAGGGCTGTAAGACAACAAACTTCTACTGCCGAAGCCATCAAGTCTGGGGCATTTTGTTAAGCAAACGGAACAGTGTTCATGTATGAAAAATATAAGCCAAGAGACAGGCTTCCTTGCTCAAAGTTGGAGACTTGTTGGTGTAAGAACAGGATACTAGGTATGATTTGAGAGGCAATGGAAGGCATTCTGCTGCTGCTGCTGCTAAGTCGCTTCAGTCGTGTCTGACTCTGTGTGACCCCATAGACGGCAGCCCACGAGGCACCCCTGTTCCTGGGATTCTCCAGGCAAGAACACTGGAGTGGGTTGCCATTTCCTTCTCCAATACGTGAAAGTGTAAAGTGAAAGTGAAGTCGCTCAGTCGTGTCCGACTCTTAGCGACCCCATGGACTTTTTATCTGGATATACAAATGAAATTGCAGACACCCCTGGCGGGATCCCAGCTCAATGGTATTTCACTGAAGAATGAGGTCTTCAGCCGACATCTGCCCAAGATCAACTAGGCTGTAAGGAATAAGGGCTTTAAAGGGGTAAAGAGCCTGCAGAGAAGGGAAGAGACAGACTGAAGTACAGAGAAAACTGGGCAGAGAGTGAAAGTGAGCAGGACTCTGTGGGGCCCTCCCTAGTACAAAACCTTTCTGTGTTTTATTTCTCCTTTGTAGGACAAATATTTTAGCCTCCAAGACCTTCCCTAAGTTCCAAAGGGCAGATTCAAACATCAATAATTAGGGGCATGAAGAATGCAAAAAGAAACAGTAGTGCAGATGGAGGAGGGCCCTAGTTCCTCCTGGGGCATGGACACAGACCTCTGATATATATCTTTGAATTCCTTTGCAGGAACTAAGGCACCCACCCTCCTGGGCAATGGTAACTTCAGGCTGAGCACAAAATTCCTGGAGCACCGCCCTGTGACCTCACTACCAACCAATCAGAGGAGGGTTACACACCCAGCAGCCTACCTCCCAAATTTACTCCTGCCAGTAAAATCTTGTCCGAAACCCCTCTCCCTCCCCATGCTCCTTGCATTGTTGTTATTGCTGTTCAGTCAGTCATGTCTAGTTCTGTGCGACCCCATGGACTGCAGCACGCCAGGCTTCCCTGTCCTTCACTATCTCCAGAGCTCGCTCAAACTCATGTCCATTGAGTCAGTGATATCATCCAACCATCTCATCCTTCTCATCTTGTCCCCTTCTCTTGCCTTCAACCTTTCCCAGCATCAGGATCTTTTCTAATGAGTCAGCTCTTAGCATCAGGTGGCCAAAGTATTGGAGCTTCAGCTTTAGCATCAGTCCTTTCAGTGAGTATTCAGGGTTGAGTTCCTTTAGGATTGACTAGTTTGATCTTCTTGCTGTCCAAGGGACTCGCAAGAGTCTTCTCCAGCACCATGGTTCAAAATCATCAGTCTTTTGGCACTCAGCCTTCTTTATGGTCCAACTCGCACATCCATATATGACTACTGGATCCATGGCCCTGCAATAAGTACACCTTTATCTGCTCCAAACTCTGAGGTGTCAGTTGATTTGGCTCCAGCGTGCAGCTGGCACAATGACTGCAGACAGGCCCCCAGGACAGAGACCCACAGAAGGGCTGGGAGGAGTGATGTTCTGCCTGGGGCTGCCTACACATCACAGGCACAAGGATCAGTTCTGCCAAGCTCCCAGTCTCCATCAGTAATCTCCTCTCTCTCAGAAAGTAGAATACAGACTACCAAAGCGCTGTGTGCCTCAGGGAAAGCGGACCAGCACCAGCCTCCCTTTCACCTCCAATTTTGCCATGCTCAGCAGTGTTTCATGCGTGACCCTTGAGACCACAACCTCCACTGAACTGCACTTTTTTCAGAGAAGCCCCCAGAGCTTCAGATATAAAATGCTTTCCTTTTCTGTTTTCTCTGCTATGTAACCTGCAAGCCCTGGCGGACCTCCTGGAACCCCAGTGGGCCCAGACCAGGCATAGGGGCAAAGGCCATGGACTCACGGCTGACCCTGTGCGCTGAGTTGCTCAGTTGTGTCTGACTCTTTGTGACCCCATGGACTGCGTAGCCTGGTAGGCTCCTCTCTTCATGGGATTCTCCAGGCAAGAATACTAGAGTGGGTAACCATTCCCTTCTCCACAGGATCTTCCTGAGCCAGGGACTGAACTCAGGTCTCCTGCATTGCAAGTGGATTCTTTACCAATGAGCCACCACAGCTGACCCTAAACCCTTCTAAGCTCAACCTCCCAACACCCCTGACAAAGCCCTGCATCTTTTTGGTCTTGGAAGGAAACTTGCACAAAGCCACACTAAATCAGGGAAATACCTAGAAATGTTCCTGATACTAACAGAAACGATCAAGCACGATATATACATAGTGAAATCCTTATGCAATTGTACACGTCACAGGAGCAGGAATATAGTGGAAATTTTGCAGCAGCTGCTTAACCCTCATGAATGTGTCATCCTAGCAGCTGGTAATGATTGGATGAAAGTTAAGAATGAAGTGTCACTTGAAGATGAAAAATGCAGTTAATACTCTAAAAATAGCTTTATTGTATTCTGATTCTTCCCGAGATAATCGTCTCTCCAAACTCCCTTTTCTTGCTAAAATCTCCCATCTCCAGAGTGGGAAACACATTCCACTTTCATTTGTTCATTCTCGTGCTTAGTCGTGTCTGACTCTGCGACTTTATGGACTGGAGCCCTCCAGGCTCCTCTGTCCATGGGATTTCCCAGGCAAGAATTCTGGAGTGGGTTGCCTTTTCCTCCTCCAGGGGATCTTCCAGGCCCAGGCATTGAACTTGAGTCTCCTGTATTGCAGGCAGATTTTTTTACCAGCTGAGCCATCAGGGTAGGCACTAATTTTTGGAAACAGGACTCCAACAGGAAATTCCCCAGCCAAGCATATACACAGACAGTTCATGGCATCCAGCATTTAGCAATGAATAACTCAAACAGATTTGAATTCTTCCTTCTGTCTGTGATGGCTGCTCTGTGATGTGTTTGGGCTTCTGAGATCAAAATATTAGTAATTCCTCAGCCCACCTCGTGGGATATATAAGAAATGATTATGTTACTACACATAGTGCAGACAGTAAATACTATTAATAAAAAAAACTAACTCCTTGTCTTTGATCTTATAACACTTTCGATGAACTGGAAACTCCAGGGAATTGTTTAGCTACAGCCCCATTCTGGCCAACACAGAAGGTGACTCCTTTGGGTCCCACCAGCTCCCGGGGCCAGCTTTGCTTCTGCGCTTCCGGGCTGCACCCAAAACTTCTGGAGAGGCATTTGTCTGACTTTTCAGTCCTCTAGGAGAATTTTGAGAGCGGAGTTCCTGACTGCTATTGTATGGCCAGGGCCTGGTTCCCATAAAGTTCTCCTCAAAGTTGTCTGGTCCTCCAAAGGACCGAAGCCAAGAATTGTCTTCAACATGTTTGCCTGGAGTTAGACCCTGAATGTCAGGTGGTTAGAACTCCAAGGAGCCTTAAGGAATGGCTAGCCTTACTTACGGAGAAGGCAATGGCAACCCACTCCAGTACTGTTGCCTGGAAAATCCCATGGACAAAGGAGGCTGGTAGGCTGTAGTTCATGGGGTCGCTAAGAGTCGGGCACGACTGAGCAACTTCACTTTCACTTTCATGCATTAGAAAAGGAAATGGCAACCCACTCCAGTATTCTTGCCTAGAGAATCCCAGGGACAGAGGAGCCTAGTGGGCTGCCGTCTATGGGGTCGCACAGAGTCAGACATGACTGAAGTGACTTAGAAGAAGCCTTACTTTACAGATGAGAGGAAAGAATATTTCTACAGCGCTCAGGAATTCATTCCTGAAACTCACTACCTGCTGTCACACCCTGGCCACATTCTCAATCTGTAGATCTCAGAGGCTGTTCTGGAGACCCGGGAGGAGATTCCTTCCCATCTGCCTCCTCACTCAGCTTTGGGGACCGGAGGTCCCAGGACACCCTCTGCTGCCCAGGAAAACTCTGGCATGCCAAGTCAACCGGCCAAGTCCAGGCAGGCCAGAGGCTGAGCCAACCCTGGGGGGCTGGAAAGGCTGAGCAGTGGTGCGGGTGGTCTGCCAGGGCCGCTAGTGAAGAAGCAGGGCTCTGGGCAAGTTAGCCCCTGGCCAGCATACCCACTGGGCAGTATGTCCACCCAGCACCCGTGGGGCTGGGCTTTTGGTGTAAATAGAGCCTAAAGTATCAAAGCAGGCTTGAGACACTGAATCTGCTTCTTAGCAGCTGTGTTGCCCTGGACACCTTATTTAAATATTCTGTGTCTCAGTTTCCTCTTCTCCATCAACTGGAGGTAAAAGATCATTATCGACTTTATAGCCTAGCTCGGGGTTTAACTAAGTTAGTATAGGTGAAAATGCAGCCTGAGGGTGTGACATTACTGTAGGCATTCAGGAAATAGCGCTACTAACACTATGACCAGTGCTCACCTAAAATAAAACCATTTAAAAAACCATAACCTGGACTTATTTTTGCCATGGACCATGTTTTGTCATCCAATCAGCAAGAATTTTGTTTTGTTTTAATTTCTAGAACAGCTGCCTGATACCCAGCACACAATCCAGGGAAATGGCTTATTTATATGAATAGTCTCCCTTAATGAACTATTAACTGAAGAATACATCCCAAACAGCAAGGTAAATTGCCCTGTGTTTGAAAACGGTGGACATTTCAGCAGCAACACTTTTAACTCCGGAGCAGCCAATTAAGGTTAAAAGCGCAGCCTGTGCTTTTGCTTGGGCTTTGGTGCCACGGGCTTTACTCTAAGGAAACACTTTTGGAGCAAACGCATGTCAACTGGGCACGTGGCTTTCAAAATTACCTCTGCACTGAAAAAGAGAGGGGACACAGGCACAGCGCCGTCCACCTCTGAGAACCACAGGGCGCCTCTTCTCCAAAGTGGGGACGAGGAGCCAGCTCACCGGCTCCTGGGATGTGCAAAGTCGCCCGGGCGCTGGCCTCTTACCACGAACTCCTCCAGGGTCTGGTAGGTCTTGCCCCGGAACTCGCAGTAGTTCTTCCTCTCCTTGCACTGCGGGCAGCACTGGCTGGTGTCAACGTGGATGCAGCGCGGGTGCAGCCGCGGGCACTCGGGCTGTGCACACAGCGGTCCCTCCTCGGTGCACAGGCACGGGCAGGCCGAGGGCCCCGGAGCAAACTTCTCCCCGATCGCGTACACGAAGCCGCTCTCGTCCACGCAGCCCTTGCCCCGGTAATCCGGGTACGCATACTCCTCCGGCGGCTCAGGTGTGGGCTCCGACTCCGGACCCGCCACGTCCTGGGCGGCGGCGGCCGGGGGTTCTTCGTGCGGGGTGTCCCCGCGGGGCCGCCCCTGCAGGTCCCCGGCCCCGGCGCCCCCGCCCTGGGCGGCCCAGGCCTGCTTCTGCCTGCTCCACGCCTCCCGGCCGGCCAGCCCGCGGCCGCTCTTGCCCTTCCAGTCCCGGCCGCTGCTGCCGCCCTCGTCCCTCGCCGGGCGCCCGAGCTCGGTCACCCGCCCCGGGCCGTCCCGAGAGGCGTGCTCGCGCTTCTCCTGGCCCGGCCGCTCCGGCGCCTGGGCCAGCTTCTCCAGCGGGATCCTCGGGCTGCACAGGGCCACCATCAGGCAGCAGGTGAGCAGGAGGGAACTGGACANAAGAATATTTCTACAGCGCTCAGGAATTCATTCCTGAAACTCACTACCTGCTGTCACACCCTGGCCACATTCTCAATCTGTAGATCTCAGAGGCTGTTCTGGAGACCCGGGAGGAGATTCCTTCCCATCTGCCTCCTCACTCAGCTTTGGGGACCGGAGGTCCCAGGACACCCTCTGCTGCCCAGGAAAACTCTGGCATGCCAAGTCAACCGGCCAAGTCCAGGCAGGCCAGAGGCTGAGCCAACCCTGGGGGGCTGGAAAGGCTGAGCAGTGGTGCGGGTGGTCTGCCAGGGCCGCTAGTGAAGAAGCAGGGCTCTGGGCAAGTTAGCCCCTGGCCAGCATACCCACTGGGCAGTATGTCCACCCAGCACCCGTGGGGCTGGGCTTTTGGTGTAAATAGAGCCTAAAGTATCAAAGCAGGCTTGAGACACTGAATCTGCTTCTTAGCAGCTGTGTTGCCCTGGACACCTTATTTAAATATTCTGTGTCTCAGTTTCCTCTTCTCCATCAACTGGAGGTAAAAGATCATTATCGACTTTATAGCCTAGCTCGGGGTTTAACTAAGTTAGTATAGGTGAAAATGCAGCCTGAGGGTGTGACATTACTGTAGGCATTCAGGAAATAGCGCTACTAACACTATGACCAGTGCTCACCTAAAATAAAACCATTTAAAAAACCATAACCTGGACTTATTTTTGCCATGGACCATGTTTTGTCATCCAATCAGCAAGAATTTTGTTTTGTTTTAATTTCTAGAACAGCTGCCTGATACCCAGCACACAATCCAGGGAAATGGCTTATTTATATGAATAGTCTCCCTTAATGAACTATTAACTGAAGAATACATCCCAAACAGCAAGGTAAATTGCCCTGTGTTTGAAAACGGTGGACATTTCAGCAGCAACACTTTTAACTCCGGAGCAGCCAATTAAGGTTAAAAGCGCAGCCTGTGCTTTTGCTTGGGCTTTGGTGCCACGGGCTTTACTCTAAGGAAACCCTTTTGGAGCAAACGCATGTCAACTGGGCACGTGGCTTTCAAAATTACCTCTGCACTGAAAAAGAGAGGGGACACAGGCACAGCGCCGTCCACCTCTGAGAACCACAGGGCGCCTCTTCTCCAAAGTGGGGACGAGGAGCCAGCTCACCGGCTCCTGGGATGTGCAAAGTCGCCCGGGCGCTGGCCTCTTACCACGAACTCCTCCAGGGTCTGGTAGGTCTTGCCCCGGAACTCGCAGTAGTTCTTCCTCTCCTTGCACTGCGGGCAGCACTGGCTGGTGTCAACGTGGATGCAGCGCGGGTGCAGCCGCGGGCACTCGGGCTGTGCACACAGCGGTCCCTCCTCAGTGCACAGGCACGGGCAGGCCGAGGGCCCCGGAGCAAACTTCTCCCCGATCGCGTACACGAAGCCGCTCTCGTCCACGCAGCCCTTGCCCCGGTAATCCGGGTACGCATACTCCTCCGGCGGCTCAGGTGTGGGCTCCGACTCCGGACCCGCCACGTCCTGGGCGGCGGCGGCCGGGGGTTCTTCGTGCGGGGTGTCCCCGCGGGGCCGCCCCTGCAGGTCCCCGGCCCCGGCGCCCCCGCCCTGGGCGGCCCAGGCCTGCTTCTGCCTGCTCCACGCCTCCCGGCCGGCCAGCCCGCGGCCGCTCTTGCCCTTCCAGTCCCGGCCGCTGCTGCCGCCCTCGTCCCTCGCCGGGCGCCCGAGCTCGGTCACCCGCCCCGGGCCGTCCCGAGAGGCGTGCTCGCGCTTCTCCTGGCCCGGCCGCTCCGGCG
Source organism: Raphicerus campestris (assembly GCA_006410735.1). Classification (NCBI taxonomy): domain Eukaryota; kingdom Metazoa; phylum Chordata; class Mammalia; order Artiodactyla; family Bovidae; genus Raphicerus; species Raphicerus campestris. The sequence continues at coordinate 117,433 of SJYW01013881.1, read as the reverse complement.
CCTGGGCCAGCTTCTCCAGCGGGATCCTCGGGCTGCACAGGGCCACCATCAGGCAGCAGGTGAGCAGGAGGGAACTGGACAGCGCGCCAACTGCCATCGCAGTGGAGCTAGGCATTCCCTACCACGTCCCGGCGGGCGGGCGGGCGGGGAGCGCGGCCGAGGGGCGAGTCGCATTCACAGCCCGGGGGCGCGCCGCCGCCAGCCGGGAGCCACCGTCCCTGCGGAGAGAACAGCAGCACAGCTGAGCCCCGCGGCCCGCGCGCACCCGGTCCCCGCCCGGCCCCGAGCCGCCCGACCCCGAGGCTCCCTAGGTGGACTCGCCGGACCCCGAGGGCAGGGGCTGCATTCCCGGCGCCGCCGGGGGTCCTACAGATCCCAGACTGCGGTCTTGGACACGGAAGCGAGTCCCAGAAAAACGCCGACCCGCAGTGTGCCCCCTGTCGTCGTTATTAGTGGGTGGTGGAGCGATGGGGCTGCAGCAAGCTGGGCCCGCGCCCCCTGCAAGGCTCGGATGGAGCCACATAACTCCAGCGCCTGGCGCCCCTCTTCAGGTCCCGGCCACACTTCCCCAAAGGTCGCGCAGTGGAGAATTCCGCAGTGGAGTGGACGGTGAAGACTGTGCAGAAAAATAAGAGGGAAACCCTTCCTCGCTTGCCTGAGGGCGTTTGGGGAAGAGGGAAGGGAAGAAACCTTGCAGGGCCCGTTGATTCATCTGAAAAACTTTTCAAACGCCGCCAGTGCGGGGCGCAGACGCCCCTTCCCCGCCCTCCAGTTCAGACCCGGCTGCCGGGAGATGGTACCCGACTATCCCCCAGCCCACCCACAGTTCCCAGCTGCGGGTCGGAGATTCCGCAGGCTTCTCTTCCTCCGCCAGCCACCCGGCAGCGGCTCAACGACTCCGGACGCAGACCAGAGACCCCCGTGTGAGCCGCAGCGCTCAGTCTCCTAATTTCTTTGATTCTGGAGGGGCTCGTGGCGATGGAGCAGAAGGCCCGGCAGATTGAAGGTGTGCGGTGGAGGAGGCTGGAGTTGCAGGGCGGGGGCGAACGCCCCTCAGTCTCCCGGTCTCCGAAAACCTCTCTGTTTCCCAAACTTTCTGCAGCCCAAAGGGGCCGACAGAACCCTAGACTAGATGCTGCAGGGTACTGGCCGCCCAGTCTCTCTCCACCTAGCCGTCCAACTCCCCAGATCTGTGCGCCCCGGAGTGGCTTCCTCCGTCTCCCCACCCTCTTCCAGTAAGCAAGGCTTATCTGTGCCCTCTGCTCATTTCCAGCCCCAGCCTGGTGGACCTCAGCCCAGGCGATCACCCATATTTACAAACTTGGGGTCTGGGGTGGGGGGACTCCTCCTGAGCAGCAGGAAGATGGAAGGGCGCCCGGGGCGCGGACACCCAGCATGCATCCTCATCCCCGAGGGTGGGCGCCCAGCCTACATACATGAGCGCAGGGCGCCGGCCGGACACCGGGCTCGCGGCGGGCTCAGGGGCAGCAGCGGCGGGCACGGACCCTGGGCGCCGGCGCCCATCCTCCGGCCGGCGAGGGCCCGAAGCGGAGCGCACCGCCGAGAGCTCAGCCCCACCTGCGCGCGCTCCGCCCGGCGCGTGCACTCGGCTAGGGCGTCTCCGCGGTTTGGCTCGTCGCGCCGGCGGCCGGGAGCCGTGGCCCCAACTCGCGTCAGTTTCTGCGCCGCCTTCCGCCGCTCATCCTCCGATTTGGTCCCAGCATCTCCATCACGAATCGCGCCCCGGGGCGCCCCAACTCGTTCTTGCTCTTCTCGGGCAGGCGCGGAGAGCTCCCCGGACCAGGCAGCCGGGAGGCTGGGGTGTCCGCGGCACGTAGGAGGCAGAAGAGACGCCCAGAGCGCGGCGGGCGGGAGGGCGACGGGCCCCGAGGCCGGAGTGAGAGCCCTCGCTCCCGCCTCCCCTGCAGCAGCCGCCTCCCGCCCCGCGCGCTCCCCGCCCTCCTCTGCGGCCGGGGTTTGGGAGGCGTCGCCGTGGCGGCCCGCGCTACCGGGAGGTTGGAAGACCTCCCGCCCCGCCGCCTGCCTCGCGGCAGAGACCCACCTGTCAGTTTCCCGAGCAGCCGCCTCCCCACCTCCGCAGCCGGCTGCCATCCTCCAGCCTTGTCATTCACCCACTGCTGGACCTTCCATCTGGGCTTTTCCCNTCCTCTGCGGCCGGGGTTTGGGAGGCGTCGCCGTGGCGGCCCGCGCTACCGGGAGGTTGGAAGACCTCCCGCCCCGCCGCCCGCCTCGCGGCAGAGACCCACCTGTCAGTCTCCCGAGCAGCCGCCTCCCCACCTCCGCCGCCGGCTGCCATCCTCCAGCCTTGTCATTCACCCTCTGCTGGACCTTCCATCTGGGCTTTTCCCTCTCCTTTATTCTTCCCTTTAATTCCTTCCTTCCTAATTGGCCCCCTCCGGCCTTCCTCCCCGCGGACAGCCTGGTCTTGCGACTGTTGAAAAACCGGAACCAAACTGTGCTCAGTTTGGAATTCGAAGGCCGTGTTAGCTTAGCAGGTTTTTTTTTTGTTGTTTTTTTTTTTTTTTTACTTTTCTCTTTACATTCAGAAACCCAGTATAGACTTGTAAGAGTCAGAAACCTATAACTACGTGCAGTGTCCTTTCAGACTCTGCCCATCTCTCTTCTCTACTCCCCAGCCCCACCCCGGTCCCTCTGCCTCCCCTTTCCTGGGTGACGATTCCTGTCACCGAATAGAAACATCTGTCAGGTTAACTTCGCTGGAATGCTAAGCTGTCCAGCAGAAGCCTATGTGGTTCAGACTTTTTTTTTACTCTGATTTTGCTCAATGAACATGCTACTTTTCTTGGATAGGAAAAGGAGGGAGAAAAGGAAAATGTTCAAATTAACCCTTAAAATGAAATTTTTTGTAGAGATGTCTATTCCCAGTTAGGGGTTCTTACTGTGTCACCTTAAAATCACTGACAATACTCAGATGTAAAAACACATAACCTTTATCCTACAGGGCCAGGCCTTGGCCTGGGGATGGGTGTTTGAGAGCAATTGCTTTCCTCCTCCACAGGAGATGTGGCTGGATCCCTGGGTCGGGAAGATCCCCTGGAGGAGGAAATGGCAACCCACTCCAGTACTCTTGCCTGGAAAATCTCATGGACAGAGGAGGCTGGTGGGCTAGAGTCCATAGAGTCCCAAAGAATTGGATATGCCCCCACTCCAGTACTCTTGCCTGGAAAACCCCATGGATGGAGGAGCCTGGTAGGCTACAGTCTATGGGGTCTCTAAGAGTCAGACACGACTGAGCAACTTCTTTCACTTTTCACTTTCATGCATTGGAGAAGGAAATGGCAACCCACTCCAGTGCTCTTGCCTGGACAGTCCCAGGGATGGGGGAGCCTGGTGGGCTGCCGACTATGGGGTTGCACAGAGTCAGACACGGCTGAAGTGACTTAGCAGCAGCAGAGCAACTAAGCACACCAAGCACCCACCTCCTGATAGTAAACAAACCATTTGAATGAACTGTGGAAAGGCCCTCTCCCAGCCACAGAAAGACCAGGCAAAAGTTTCTCCTGATTCACCTAAGCAACCTCCCGCCATAGCCAACCCTGCACCAAAGAAAAAAAAAGAAAAGAAAAGAAAGAGAAAAAAAAACAGTTGGGTAGAGCGTTTCAACGTCCAGAAAGATTTAAGCCCTTCTGCCTTTGCATCCTGTCACTTCAAGAGACTGGTCACACTTGCCTGTGGGAGTGAGCAGCCTGGCCACCCAATCATTTCACATCATGTTTGTCCTTGTTTTAACACCAAGGAATCTCAGATAGTTACACTGGCATAACCCCTAGTAGATGTGACTAACAAGAATAAAACTTTAATGGTATGTGCGAAAGATTCTACTTCTAGCTAATAAGTTGGTTGGGGGTCGATGGAGGGAATCACGAAGCAAGCCTCTTCTGAACTCACCTCAGTCACAGAGCCCTTGAATCAGAAGTCTTTGTGCCTCCATGTGTGGGCACAGTGGAGAGCTTCGTCAAAGAGGCCTGACAAAATGAGGGATTAATTACACTGCCCAGTGTCCCAACACTACCTCATGGCAGGTGACTCTCAGGGGTGCTGTTAGAGGGCCGATGAGATGAGGGGAGAAGCAGTTTTAGAAGGATTTCTGTCCTCAGTGGAGAACAATGTCCACGACACCTTGATTAGCTGGGAAATTCAAGGCAATACTTGGAAATAAAGGGGAATCTGATTCCCCTTTTCTCGCTCTCTTTCTTTCTTCCCTTCTCCTCACTCCCCCTTCCTCCTTCCCTCTCTCTCCCTCCCTCTCTTTCTTCCTTCCTCAATTTTTTTTTCTTCCTTCCTTCCATGTTTTCTTTTATCTAAGTTCTTCTCAGGTTGCAGAGTAGGAGGGAGCAGCAGAAAGATTTCCAGCTGTGGAGTAAGGTGATAAGGTCTTATTGGGTCCCACTCGGGGCAGTTTTGTGACCTCAGACAATTCACCTGCTGTCTCAGAGTCACCATTTCTGGTTTTTAAAAGGAAGAAGAAGAAGAAGAAGGGGAAAAAAAAAAAAAATCTCTGAGTAGGTAGCAACCCCAAAGAGCTCTTGGGACTGTGGCATGTTTCTGCACCCCGACCTGTTGTAACTGACTTTATTAGTCTTCAACCAACCAACAAGAGCCCTGAGACTGTGAGTGTGCCCACAGCCCCCAGGCCCATCCTGAGCAGGGGGCAAGGCGGGCGGGTCCAGGCCAAGTTCAGAGTTGCCTCGTCCTCAGTTTTTCTGTCTCCTGAGGTATAACTCGTTTACTTTCCTTTTCATCAAGGCCTTGTAGCCACAGACTGTGTCTTAGCTCTGGGGTGTCTGCACAAACCTTTGAAAAGGTGGCTTATTAAACTGGGGGTTCTTGCTGGACTTGATTCATCTCGTGCCTTCAGTCCGGAAGCAGATGCGGAGGGAGGAGTGGGAAAAGCTGGGAGAGCCGTGCTTGCGACTCACAGAGTCCCAGGCATGTGCAGAGCCGTCTCATTCATTCCATGTGGCATGCCTGGGACACCATTACTGCTTGCCGTTTTGCCAGTGGGGAGCCATACCTCAAGGAAGCTGTGAGCTGGCTAAGGTCCTGACTCACAGGCAGAAGCCAGGCGACGCTAGAGCCTCAGACTCTAACTCCAGGGCTGCTGGGCCAGCGCCGCCGCTGCCGTGGTGGTGCTCTGCCCGTGACTTCACTGTCTGTGACATGGGACTTCTCAATCCAATCCAGACGATCCCTCGTGACTGCATCCCATATCCTACTCTCCTGAGTGCACACAGTGGTGGAGGGGATGGGAGGGATCAGAGTGGGCTTTGTGCCCTGAGGTCAGTTCCAGGGACGTCCTAGTGGTCACGTGTGTAGATCAGGCCAAAGTAACCTACCCTAGGGGCTCAGTCTGTTTCTGTCGAGGAATCAGGGACAGTGATACCTGCATAGCTGAAGGAAGGTAACTCCTTCGAGGAAAGAATTAGACCAGATGCACTGGAATGGAGGTGTATTAGGAGATAAAGTGGCAAGTGATGTAGTGAAACTTGGGTCTGCTCCCAACTCCACTAGAGAGATGAGACAGGGTCATTTGCAGGACTCGGGGAAGAGATGGTGTCTGTGGCTTGAGAGCAGAAAAGAGAGTATGGGATGAGGTTACATGCATATGTGCCAGTCACTGCAGTTGAGTCTAGCTCTTTCCTACGCTATGGGCTATAGCCCGCCAGGCTACTCTGTCTATGGGATTCTCCAGGCAAGAATACTGGCGTGGGTTGCCATGCCCTCATCCAGGGGATCTTCCCAACCCAGGGATGGGACCCTCATCTCTTATGTCTCCTTCACTGGCGAATGGGTTCTTTCTCGCTAGTGCACACGGGAAGCCCACGGGATGAGTTTAGGATGGACAAACAAACAGCCATGGTACAGAGGGTCTGAGACTAGAAAGTGGATGCCTGGGGCCTAGCATCTTGTGCATTTTCTCCACAAGCAAAGAGAACTGGGATGCAGGGAGAGCTTCTCCAGAGGTGGCCGTGGATGGCAGGGTGCTGCCAGCACTACCAGCCCTACTGGGAGGGAATGCAGAGTCATTTCTGTGGGAAGGAGAGCCTTCTGGAAACTCCTGTTCCAGTAAAGACGGGGCAGAAAATGCAGAGCTTCGAGCTTCTCACTGCATCCTGCTGGTTCCTGCCTGTCTGGGCCCAAAGCCTAAGGGTTGCCTTTATTGAGTTCACACCTTTGCTAAAGTTGCATTTTTCTTGAATTCTGGTCTTGGGCCAGAGAAAAGCCATAAAATCTCTGACTTTCAAATTTGGAGGGACTGAAAGCCATTTGCACCTGAAATCAGGGGCAGCCAGATGTTTGTGGTCAGGCAGAAGGCTGATCACTAACTCAACCTAACAAATGAGAGAAGCCACCTTGGACACTCAGATGCCTTTTTATAGTTGTGCCAAGAGCAAGCCTGGCTGTTAAGGGAGCCCCCAGTTAAAGTTCAACTCTGGACCAGGCTACGCAGGCAGCAGCTCCATCCCACTCAACCTCTGATCCATGGCCAGAGCAGAGAGTTACTGCTCCTGAGCCTGCCCACTGCACAGGCGGCCTGATTACCCCACACTGCAGAGACTCATCCTTCCCGCTGTTTTGCCCAGAGTCAGCAGCATCTGTTCAGATAATCGAATGGATGACTTACAGGTATTCTTCTGAAATCAGTGGCAATGCATGTTTCTTGAAAGGAGGTGGCCGGGGATCCATTTCAAATCCACTGTAAAGACCTGCACTGCATTTACATTCCAGACCCCCAGACCACAGACACATGGACCCATAAAGAAGTTTCCAAAACGATCCTAATGGAAGCAGGGCCCCTCGGAATCGATTGGCCTGAGAAGGACAAAGAAGGACAAAATGGGTCATGGGCTTCTGCTGGCACAGGCAGTGCTCTCAGAGGAAGGGCCTGGGTGGAACAGAGGTGAAAAGCCTCAAGCACCACTCTGTAAGGTTTTCCTCCTCCTTCTGGACAGTTCTGAAGGAGGCAGCCTGTCAGATGCCGGATGCCATGCCATTCTGGGCAGGGGTTTCCTTGCAATTGATGAAGGCAGTCTGGGGTCCACTCTGGAGCACTTCTGAGATGAGGTGCATTTTCTCATGACGGCATCTTTGGCCCCTGGTCTTCCCAGGAGTCAGGCGCCAGATGGGGCCATGGCACAGCCAGAGACCCAGCTCTATACTCCGCTGCTAGGTCCCCCAGAGTGGGATGCGAGCCCAGCACAGCACGAAGCAGATCTAAATAGACATTTCTTCAAAGAAGACAGGCAAATGGCCAAGAGGCACACGAAAAGATGTTCAACAGTGCCATAATTGTTATAGAAAAGTAAATAAAAACTATCAACTATCGTAACACTCCAGTCAGAATGGCCATCATCAAAAAATCCACAGACAGTGCTGGAGAGGGTGTGGAGAAAAAAGAACCTCCTATGCTGTTTGTGGGAATGTAAATTGGTGCAGCCACATTGAACAGTATGGAGGTTCCTTANTATTGAGTTCACACCTTTGCTAAAGTTGCATTTTTCTTGAATTCTGGTCTTGGGCCAGAGAAAAGCCATAAAATCTCTGACTTTCAAATTTGGAGGGACTGAAAGCCATTTGCACCTGAAATCAGGGGCAGCCAGATGTTTGTGGTCAGGCAGAAGGCTGATCACTAACTCAACCTAACAAATGAGAGAAGCCACCTTGGACACTCAGATGCCTTTTTATAGTTGTGCCAAGAGCAAGCCTGGCTGTTAAGGGAGCCCCCAGTTAAAGTTCAACTCTGGACCAGGCTACGCAGGCAGCAGCTCCATCCCACTCAACCTCTGATCCATGGCCAGAGCAGAGAGTTACTGCTCCTGAGCCTGCCCACTGCACAGGCGGCCTGATTACCCCACACTGCAGAGACTCATCCTTCCCGCTGTTTTGCCCAGAGTCAGCAGCATCTGTTCAGATAATCGAATGGATGACTTACAGGTATTCTTCTGAAATCAGTGGCAATGCATGTTTCTTGAAAGGAGGTGGCCGGGGATCCATTTCAAATCCACTGTAAAGACCTGCACTGCATTTACATTCCAGACCCCCAGACCACAGACACATGGACCCATAAAGAAGTTTCCAAAACGATCCTAATGGAAGCAGGGCCCCTCGGAATCGATTGGCCTGAGAAGGACAAAGAAGGACAAAATGGGTCATGGGCTTCTGCTGGCACAGGCAGTGCTCTCAGAGGAAGGGCCTGGGTGGAACAGAGGTGAAAAGCCTCAAGCACCACTCTGTAAGGTTTTCCTCCTCCTTCTGGACAGTTCTGAAGGAGGCAGCCTGTCAGATGCCGGATGCCATGCCATTCTGGGCAGGGGTTTCCTTGCAATTGATGAAGGCAGTCTGGGGTCCACTCTGGAGCACTTCTGAGATGAGGTGCATTTTCTCATGACGGCATCTTTGGCCCCTGGTCTTCCCAGGAGTCAGGCGCCAGATGGGGCCATGGCACAGCCAGAGACCCAGCTCTATACTCCGCTGCTAGGTCCCCCAGAGTGGGATGCGAGCCCAGCACAGCACGAAGCAGAAGATCTAAATAGACATTTCTTCAAAGAAGACAGGCAAATGGCCAAGAGGCACACGAAAAGATGTTCAACAGTGCCATAATTGTTATAGAAAAGTAAATAAAAACTATCAACTATCGTAACACTCCAGTCAGAATGGCCATCATCAAAAAATCCACAGACAGTGCTGGAGAGGGTGTGGAGAAAAAAGAACCTCCTATGCTGTTTGTGGGAATGTAAATTGGTGCAGCCACATTGAACAGTATGGAGGTTCCTTAAAAACTAAAAATATATTTACCATATGATCCAGCAATCCCACTTCTCGGCACTTTTCTAGAGAAAAGCATAATCTGAAAGGATACATGCACCCCAATGTTCACTGCAGCACTGTTTACAAGACATGGACACAGCCTAAATGTCCATCAACAAAAGAATGGATAAAGAAGATGTGGCATGTATACACAATGGATTATTACTCAGCCATGAATATTACTCAGCAACATGGATGAACCTAGAGATCTTCATACTGAGTGAAGTAGGTCAGGAAGAGAAAGACAAATACCATATGACATCACCTATATGTGAAATCTAAAAAAAAAGGATACAAAAGAGAAACAGATTCACAGAGAATGAACTTATGGTTACTGCGGTGGCGGTGGGGAGGAATAGTTAGAGAGTTTGGGATTGACATGTACATACTGCTAGATTGAAAAGAAAGGGAAAGAAAGCAGAGTACAGAGCAGAGGGCAGTCCCAGGAGGATCAGTAACACCACTGGGTGGTACACGTGTCTTTGGTAGAGAGTCAGATGACCTATCTTCCTTGGGTGACTTCTTCCCTGGACCCCAGGCTGAGTGGCCTCTTGATCCTTCCATGGTATGCCAGTCCCTGGGGGATCTCAGCACCCTCCACTCTACTGGAGTCATTGACAGGAGGGGGACGGACCCTCAAGAGGATCGTTTTGGAAATAGTGGCCCAGAACACGACTAGGGCTCAGATCCTGGGCTTCTGACATAAGTGTGTATGTCACAACGATCATAAGGAAGTGCTTCCTCGCCCCAGACTACTTCCACATAGAACTGGAACATGGGAACATCCAGATATCTGGGACTTAGGGGTACGAGGACGGTGACTGAGTCACAGATCGGAGATAAAAGCAGAAGGAGATGCTCAAGGGTTGGTGCTTAAACCAGGAGGAATCAGGACCAAGGGAGACTGTGGGGAACCTGCGATGGCAGGATGTCAGTCAGCGTCATCCATCGTGTATCTCATGTTAACAGTCCGCAACATTCTGCTGCACACAGCCTTCCCTGGAGTCCATTTCTGCTGGTCCTCATGGGATAGGGGGTGGTGATTTGGACCTGCAAACCAGAACAAAGCTGACATCATATGATGGCCCCCGCAGGGCCAAGAGCTTTTTATTTTCCAATCTACATTTCTGAGCATTTGCAGAACAGTGTTGCTCCTACTTGTTTAATGATGCCCTTCACCTTCTTCAGCCCAGCCCCCTTACCATAAGTCACTCCTGTGACTCTAGCTCCTGTGGTCTCTGCAGTATGTAGCCGGGTTGTGACAAACGTTTATCAGATGAATTAGGGAAGAATCCAGACAGTGTGCGCTTTGAGGGCCGTGCCTTGTCTGAATCTCCTGCGACTCCCCAACCTTCTTACTGGGCTGAGTCACTCATTGCAGTCCTACAGATGCACTTGAGGGTTTCTGGGCTCCCTTTTGCCCTCACTAGAGAATGTGCAAGTTAGGTTTTCTCTCCAGCCATTGAGAGAAACTCCTTTCTTCCAGGGCCAGCAGAAGGACAAGTGAAACGTCTCTGTGGTCTTGAGCCAAGAGGAAGTCTTGTCCACTGCTCCGTTGTTGCCCTCTGTGTCCTTTCCTTCCACTTTCCTGCAGGATTCAAGAAAGAAACGCTTTAAGCAGTCAACTGAGGGTTGAGGAGTTCAAAACCTGGTCCCCACCACTGGTCAGTAAAGAGTCAGTTGGGTATCCACCAAAGTTGGGTCCTTGGGCCTTGATTCCTCCTGGGTTAAGCGCCAAGCCCTGACCATTTCCTTCTGCTTTTCACTGACTAAAACCTGGTCAGTGAAGAGTCACTTAGGTGTCCACTGAAGCTGGGTAGCCAGCAAGGTATTCCACAGTATACTTGTGCGGTTGGTCTTCCGTACATCTGTACGCCATCTTATTCTTTACATCAAGTCATTCAACTGGGTCCATCATTCTCAACAGCCTCCTTTTATCTTCCTGTAAATTGGCTCACCAGCAGATGTTTGTTTCATCTGGAGATGTGAGGAGCACAGCTTGGTGTTTCTATGGCCCAAAGTGGGTCATCTCAGGGCACTACTGCTGGCTTGCTTCCAAGTGGAAACCAATTCACTAACTGGAATTCTTGGAATAAATTTTTTCAAACAATTCCAAAGCTACCACCTATTCAATTCAGTTTAGTTCAGTTGCTCAGTCGTTCTTTGTGACCTCATGGACTGCAACACCCCAGGCCTCCCTGTCCAGCACCAATTCCCAGAGCTCACTCAAACTCATGTCCATTGAGTCGGTGATGCCATCCAACCACCTCATCCTCTGTCGACCTCTTCTCCTCTCTTCTTCAATCTTTCCCAGCATCAGGGTCTTTTCCAATAAGTCAGTTCTTTGCATCAGGTGGCCAAAGTATTGGAGTTTCAGCTTCAGCATCAGTCCTTCCAGTGAATATTCAGGACTGATTTCCTTTAGGATGGGCTGGTTGGATCACCTTGCTGTTCAAGGGACTCTCAAGAGTCTTCTCCAACACCACAGTTCAAAACCATCAACTGTTTGTCACTCAGCACTCTTTATAGTCCAACTCTCACATCCATACATGACTAATGAAAAAACCATAACTTTGACTAGACAGACAAAGTAATGTCTCTGCTTTTTAATATGCTGTCTAGGTTGGTCATAACTTTTCTTCCAAGGAGCAAGCGTCTTTTGATTTCATGGCTGAAGTCACCATCTGCAGTGATTTTTGGACCCCCCCCCTCGAAATAGTCACTGTTTCCCCAGCTATTTGCTATAAAGTGGTGTGACCAGATGCCATGATCTTAGTTTTCTGAAGGTTGAGTTTTAAGCCACCTTTTTCACTCTCTTCTTTCACTTTCATCGAGAGGCTCTTTAGTTATTCTTTGCTTTCTGCCATAAGGGTGGTATCATCTGCATATCTGAAGTTATTGACATTTTTCCCAGCAATCTTGATTCTAGCTTGTGCTTCAACCAGCCAAGCATTTCTCATGATGTGCTCTTCATATTAGTTAAATAAACAGGGTGACAACATACAGCCTTGATATGCTCCTTTCCCTATTTGGAAGCAGTCTGTTGTCCCATGTCCAGTTCTAACTGTTTCTTCTTGACCAGCATACAGATTTCTCAGGAGACAGGGCAGGTGGTCTGGTATTCCCATCTCTTTCAGAATTTTCCACAGTTTCTTGTGGTCCACACAGTCAAAGGCTTTGGCATAGCCAATAAAGCAGAAGTAAATGGTTTTTTTCTGGAACTCTCTTGCTTTTTCCATGATCCAAGGGATATTGGCAATTTGATCTCTGGTTCCTCTGCTTTTTCTAAATTCAGCTTGAACATCTGGAAGTTCACAATTCATGTACTGTTTAAGCCTGGCTTGGAGAATTTTGAGCATTACTTTGCTAGTGTGTAAGATGAATGTAATTGTGTGGTAGTTGGAGCATTCTTTGGCATTGCCTTTCTTTGGGATTGGAAGCAAAACTGACCTTTTCCAGTCCTGTGGTCACTGCTGAGTTTTCCAAATTTGCTGGCATATTGAGTGCAGCACTTTCACAGCATCATTTTTAGGATTTGAAATAACCCCACTGGAATTCCATCACCTCCACTAGTTTTGTTCATAGTGATGCTTCCTAAGCCTCCCACTTGACTTCCATTCCAGGATGTCTGGCTCTAGGTTTTTGATCACACCATTGTGATTATCTGGGTCATTTTGAAGGAGGTCATCATCATCATTACCTCCACCATAGTTTGGCCTCAGGTCAAATAACAGGGAGGGAACACAGCCCCACCCATCAACAGAAAATTGGATTAAAGTTTTACTGAGCATGGCCCTGTCCATCTGAACAAGACCTAGTTTCCCCTTCAGTCAGTTTCTCCCATCAGGAAGCTTCCATAAGCCTCTTATCCTTCTCCATCAGAGGGCAGGCAGAATGAAAACCACAATCACAGGAAACTAACCAATCTGATCACATGGAACACAGCCTTGTCTGACTCAATGAAACTATGANCCCCCCCCTCGAAATAGTCACTGTTTCCCCAGCTATTTGCTATAAAGTGGTGTGACCAGATGCCATGATCTTAGTTTTCTGAAGGTTGAGTTTTAAGCCACCTTTTTCACTCTCTTCTTTCACTTTCATCGAGAGGCTCTTTAGTTATTCTTTGCTTTCTGCCATAAGGGTGGTATCATCTGCATATCTGAAGTTATTGACATTTTTCCCAGCAATCTTGATTCTAGCTTGTGCTTCAACCAGCCAAGCATTTCTCATGATGTGCTCTTCATATTAGTTAAATAAACAGGGTGACAACATACAGCCTTGATATGCTCCTTTCCCTATTTGGAAGCAGTCTGTTGTCCCATGTCCAGTTCTAACTGTTTCTTCTTGACCAGCATACAGATTTCTCAGGAGACAGGGCAGGTGGTCTGGTATTCCCATCTCTTTCAGAATTTTCCACAGTTTCTTGTGGTCCACACAGTCAAAGGCTTTGGCATAGCCAATAAAGCAGAAGTAAATGGTTTTTTTCTGGAACTCTCTTGCTTTTTCCATGATCCAAGGGATATTGGCAATTTGATCTCTGGTTCCTCTGCTTTTTCTAAATTCAGCTTGAACATCTGGAAGTTCACAATTCATGTACTGTTTAAGCCTGGCTTGGAGAATTTTGAGCATTACTTTGCTAGTGTGTAAGATGAATGTAATTGTGTGGTAGTTGGAGCATTCTTTGGCATTGCCTTTCTTTGGGATTGGAAGCAAAACTGACCTTTTCCAGTCCTGTGGTCACTGCTGAGTTTTCCAAATTTGCTGGCATATTGAGTGCAGCACTTTCACAGCATCATTTTTAGGATTTGAAATAACCCCACTGGAATTCCATCACCTCCACTAGTTTTGTTCATAGTGATGCTTCCTAAGCATCCCACTTGACTTCCATTCCAGGATGTCTGGCTCTAGGTTTTTGATCACACCATTGTGATTATCTGGGTCATTTTGAAGGAGGTCATCATCATCATTACCTCCACCATAGTTTGGCCTCAGGTCAAATAACAGGGAGGGAACACAGCCCCACCCATCAACAGAAAATTGGATTAAAGTTTTACTGAGCATGGCCCTGTCCATCTGAACAAGACCTAGTTTCCCCTTCAGTCAGTTTCTCCCATCAGGAAGCTTCCATAAGCCTCTTATCCTTCTCCATCAGAGGGCAGGCAGAATGAAAACCACAATCACAGGAAACTAACCAATCTGATCACATGGAACATAGCCTTGTCTGACTCAATGAAACTATGAGCCCTGCCATGTGGGGCCACCCAAGACGGATGGGTCATGGTGGAGAGCTCTGAAAAAAACATGTCCACTGGAGAATGACTGGCAAACCACTTCAGTAGTCTTGCCTTGAGAACCCCATGAACAGTATGAAAAGCCCACCGCCTATACTTACATTCAAATCATCTTTCTCCCTTGTGTCCCAAAGTTACTATTATTTCATTCATTAGAGGCTTGTTTACTAGTTTATGCTCATACTGATTTTACTAGCGATTGCATGCAGTCAAAGAGATATAGCCTTGGATATATCAAAGTTTGCCACTCAATATCCATTCCCTTTCTTCTAATAACAAATATTAACCTGTTTTCCTCTAGAGAAGAACCAAGCCCTACTCCATTCTCAGCCACCTGCTTCTCAGGCAGAACTGTCGAATGGGGCAAGGGACCCTGTCTGGCCCGCGTTGTGGTCCTCCAACTACAGAGGATGCTTCAGGGATGTTCATGCGGTCCTTCCAAAGCTATGAGAGTCACGTCTACCTCTTCTGCTTGAATCATCTGAGAATTAAAGTTTTTTTTCTCTTTCTCATTGACTTGAGTCTTGTGATAATCCAGCCTGGACTTGACCGGGTTTTATCTGAAACGGAGACAATATAGAGGAAAATTGAATCAAGAAGAGAAGACAGATTCAGTCTTGAAAATAATACGTGAGGTCCTCTCAGCCTTAGAGAAGGCTGGTGTCTTCCATGGTCAAAGCCAATGCACAGTTTTTTTTTTTTTTTTTTGCCCAAGTCTATTTGAATTCAAGTTTTCCATCCCTTGCAAATTAGAAAGACTTGGCAAATATAATGGCTCATTGATGGAATTCAGCAATGTCATAATTCTAATAGCAGCTCCCATATATCTGCAGACACCAAAATCCCACCATAATGGTTAGACTGTCAATGGTTTTAGTCCTTTCCACAGCATTAGAAAAAGTGCCCTCTCACTTAGAGATGAAGCCACTGCTTTTTCTACACAAGAATTCCTTTCATGCCGTCCCAGCAAACCCTTCTCTGTGTGCTGAGGCAGAGCTGTGTCTGAATCGCACAAAGACTCACCATAGCCAGCGCTGCTACATTTTTTTCTGGCAGCCCCAGCATCCAATCAAGATTTCTGGGTCTCTTCCAATTATAACACCATTTAGAAATACTGAGCATCTCCCAGCCTTGAATAATGTATTGATCCCTTTAAAAGAAGAAATACTTACAGACCTCCAATGTTTGCTTCAGTTCTTTTCATTGTAAAAAATGTATGCAAATAGAAAACACTACAAACTCTTAGGCCTTTAGCTTGTAAGTACCTATTTAAAAAGCACCTATAAATTTACTGATAGGATATAAAATAAACTACAAAACCAATGGAACTGAAGCGAACCACATTCGTCTGGGGAGACTGGGGAGGGCCGCTCCTGCAGATCTGTGGGTAGGGTTCGGGGCTGTGTCATCATTTATGCGGGCTCTGAGCCCAGCGTGGTGAGAAGGCTCATGCCTGGCAGGGTGTGGGTCCTCCAGCATTTTTCTGTATTCACATTACTTCAATGAGCATGGCTTCCTGTAAGGTTACTGGCCTCTACCTATCACAGCTACAACATTCATTTGTGAAGGCTCACTACTATTTTTTTTTTTAATAGCCACTTTTAAAAATTAAAATATAGTGATTTACAATGTTGTATTAGGCTCAAGTATAGTAAAATTATTCAGTTTTATATTTCAGATGCTTCTCCATTATAGGTTATTACAAGACATTGAGCATAGTTCCCTGGCATGCAGTAGGTCCTTGCTGTTTATCTATTATGCATATATAGTAATGTGTATTTGTTAATCCCAAAGTTCTAATATATCCCCCCCCCCACCAGCTCACTAATTTATCTTTCCTCCCCGCTTGCCCGTTGGTAACCAGAAGTTGGTTTCCATGTCTGTGAGTCTGTTTCTGTTTTGCCAGTAAGTTCATTCCTTGCTCTTTCTTATTGGGTCTGTGAGCATTAAAATCGTACCAAGTGTGGTGTCAGCATACTGACGATCGTAACAGAGCTACAGGATGTGAAAAACGTCACCATCCTCCCTGAGGTGATCCTCTGGGGGTCTAGATCACCAGCATTTCTGAGGAGCAATCTATAAACAATAATTTTCACAGATTATATATATATTGTGCTACATTTTGATCATACTTGTGTCACCAGATGCCAATCAAGATATACCTGATTACACCTCACAATGTGCCTTATTAAAGCCTTGAGTCAATCCCTATTTGGCTGCCAGCACCACCCCTCACTTCCCTCCCCTCCCAGAAAACTTCTTTCATTCTGCTGGTTCAAGACTTCCTTTGCCTGGACTCATGCAGCCCCACAGAGCCTTCCATGCTTGGCTTCTTCCAGTAACTCTGACATACCTTTGATTTCTGCATACATTATGGGGGCCAGGAGGATGTTCATTCTCCTTGCTGAGCAATGTTCCCTTGTATGGCGCTGCACTAGCTTGCTTGCTAATGGACATTTAGCATGTTGGCTGGCTTTTAGAATAAAAGCTGACATGAACATTTTTATACAAGTCTTTTTGTGGATACATGTGTCTATTTTTTTCCCCAGTAGTATTGCTGTGTCTATAAGTGTGTACGGAGCTTTATAAGAAATTGCCAAATTGCTTTCACAAATGATTGTAAATATTGGACATTTCTACCAGCAGTAAGAGTGTTCTCACTGTCCCATATCCTCGTCAACATTGATGTGATCCATTTTTAAAGCTTTAGCCACTCTAGTGGTGGTGAATCAGTGTGGTTTTCATTTGCTTTTGCAATGTTAGCTGTTACTATTAACTAAGCTGGATTCTTTTCATGTGCTTTCTTGGCTTTTGGCATATCTTATGTTCTGAGAACTGCTTGAAATTGCCCTTTTAAAATTGGTTATCTATCTCATTGAATTTCTGGAGTTTATGCATTTTGGATAGAATTTCCTTCATAAAAGTATTGTGAATGCTTTCTCCCATTTTCCTTGTTTAAATCTTTTTAAAGCTTGCATTTTCAATAGTCTTTAACAATGACATGAAGATAAACTTTTAAAAGTTCAAACTCTCATTTTTTGAACCAAAGTCTCTTGAAGAACAGTAATTTTTTATAAATTCTGGCTTATCAAATTTATTCATTAGTGCTCTTTTTTTGGGTATGTGCTTTGTAAGACAACTTCGTCTGCTCCGTGATTGAGAATAGTTTCTTCCATATTTTTTCCCAGATGCTTTACAGTTTTAGTTTTTATGTTCAGGTCAATATCATTTTGTGGTTTATCCAAGGTTGAGGTCAAGGTTTATTGATTTACTTTTCACATAGATATCTATTTTTTCCAGCACTGTTGTTAAGACAACTTTTCTTTCAGAATTATTGATAAAATTGTCAAAATTCTATCAACCACTGTATTTTTTGAACTTCTTATGCATTGGAGAAGGAAATGGCAACGCACTTCAGTGTTCTTGCCTGGAGAATCCCAGGGACAGGGGAGCCTGGTGGGCTGCCGTCTCTGGGGTCGCACAGATTCGGACATGACTGAAGCGACTTAGCAGCAGCAGCAGCAGTTTGTTGCCTTATTAATACAAACATCCTCATGGCAACACCTATTGTGTCTTATTTAAATAACTTCATTCAGTTCAGTTCAGTTGCTCTGTCATGTCCAATTCTTTGTGACCCCATGAATTGCAGGACGCCAGGACTCCCTGTCCATAACGAACTCCTGGAGTTCAGCCAAACACGTCTATTGAATTGGTGATGCCATCCAACCACCTCATCCTCGGCATCCCCTTCTCCTCCTGCCTTCAATCTTTCCCAACATCAGGGTCTTTTCAAATGAGTCAGCTCTTCGCATCAGGTGGCCAAGGTATTGGAGTTTCAGATTCAATGTCAGTCCTTCTAATGAACACCCAGGACTGATCTCCTTTAGGCTGGACTGGTTGGATCTCCTTGCAGTCCAAGGGACTCTCAAGAATCTTCTCCAACATCACAGTTCAAAAGTATCAATTCTTCAGGACTCAGCTTTCTTCACAGTCCAGCTCTCACATCCATACATGACCACCTGAAAAACCATAGCCTTGACTTGATGGACCTTTGTTGACAAAGTAATGTCTCTGCTTTTTAATATGCTTTCTGGGTTGGTCATAACTTTCCTTCCAAGGAGTAAGCGTCTTTTAATTTCATGGATGCAATCACAATCTTCAGTGATCTTGGAGTCCCCCCAAATAAAGTCAGCCACTGTTTCCACTGTTTTCCCATCTATTTCCCATGAAGTGACGGGACCGGATGCCATGATCTTAGTTTTCTGAATGTTGAGTTTTAAGCCAACTTTTTCACTCTCCTCTTTCATTTTCATCATGAGGCTCTTTAGTTCTTCTTCACTTTCTGCCATAAGGGTGGTGTCATCTGCATATCGGAGGTTATTGATATTTCCCCCAGCAATCTTGATTCCAGCTTGTGCTTCTTCCAGCCCAGCGTTTCTCATGATGACTTCATAGTAAGACTTGAAATCAATTAATGTCTTTCCAACCTTTAAAAATTTTTCTTAGCTTTAATAAGTCTTTTGAATTTTCATGTGAGTAATTGAATCAATGTGTCAGTTTCTATAGAAATGCTTGCTGGAGTGGAGTTGAGACTATAGATGCATTTGAGAAAAACTGACGTCTTAGTAACATTGAGTCGCCTAATCCATGAACATAATATATTTCTGAATGTTTAGCTCTATTTTCTCTGTGGAATTTTAATGTAAAATCCCTGCACATACTTTCTTAAATTTATTAA
Source organism: Raphicerus campestris (assembly GCA_006410735.1). Classification (NCBI taxonomy): domain Eukaryota; kingdom Metazoa; phylum Chordata; class Mammalia; order Artiodactyla; family Bovidae; genus Raphicerus; species Raphicerus campestris. Next base: position 98,554 of record SJYW01013881.1, on the reverse strand, counting down.
AAAAATATTTTCTGTTTTTTTGGTGCTATCATAAATGATATTTTAAAATTTTATTTTGCAGTTGTTTATTGCTAGTATATATAGTAATGCAGTTGGTTTTTATATATTGACTTTATATGTTATGACCTGGTTGTCATATTAGAATTATTAATTCTAATAATTATTCTGATATTATTTTTTATTTTCTTAAGAATTTTTAAGCAAAAATTATATGGNGCATCAAGGTCTTTTCAAATGAGTCAGCTCTTTGCATCAAGTGGCCAAAGCAGTGGAGTTTCAGCTTCAACATCAGTACTTTCAATGAACATCTAAGACTGATCTCCTTTAGGATGTACTGGTTGTATCTCCTTGCAGTCCAAGGGACTCTCAAGAGTCTTCTCCAGCACCACAGTTCAAAAGTATCAATTCTTCAGGACTCAGCTTTCTTCACAGTCCAGCTCTCACATCCATACATGACCACCTGAAAAACCATAGCCTTGACTTGATGGACCTTTGTTGACAAAGTAATGTCTCTGCTTTTTAATATGCTTTCTGGGTTGGTCATAACTTTCCTTCCAAGGAGTAAGCGTCTTTTAATTTCATGGATGCAATCACAATCTTCAGTGATCTTGGAGTCCCCCCAAATAAAGTCAGCCACTGTTTCCACTGTTTTCCCATCTATTTCCCATGAAGTGACGGGACCGGATGCCATGATCTTAGTTTTCTGAATGTTGAGTTTTAAGCCAACTTTTTCACTCTCCTCTTTCATTTTCATCATGAGGCTCTTTAGTTCTTCTTCACTTTCTGCCATAAGGGTGGTGTCATCTGGATATCTGAGGTTATTGATATTTCCCCCAGCAATCTTGATTCCAGCTTGTGCTTCTTCCAGCCCAGCGTTTCTCATGATGACTTCATAGTAAGACTTGAAATCAATTAATGTCTTTCCAACCTTTAAAAATTTTTCTTAGCTTTAATAAGTCTTTTGAATTTTCATGTGAGTAATTGAATCAATGTGTCAGTTTCTATAGAAATGCTTGCTGGAGTGGAGTTGAGACTATAGATGCATTTGAGAAAAACTGACGTCTTAGTAACATTGAGTCGCCTAATCCATGAACATAATATATTTCTGAATGTTTAGCTCTATTTTCTCTGTGGAATTTTAATGTAAAATCCCTGCACATACTTTCTTAAATTTATTAAAAAAATATTTTCTGTTTTTTTGGTGCTATCATAAATGATATTTTAAAATTTTATTTTGCAGTTGTTTATTGCTAGTATATATAGTAATGCAGTTGGTTTTTATATATTGACTTTATATGTTATGACCTGGTTGTCATATTAGAATTATTAATTCTAATAATTATTCTGATATTATTTTTTATTTTCTTAAGAATTTTTAAGCAAAAATTATATGGGATTCAACAAAAGACAGTTTTAATTATTTTTCAATTACTATGTTTTATTTTTAAATGTTTCTTCAGGGACCTCCAACAGCATGTGGGAAAAATATTCAGAGCCTTGTCTCCAGTTCTACATGGAAAGCATTCAAATTACATAATTGAATATAATGTTTAGGTTTTATTTATGGTTCATCTTTATTAGATTGAAGAAATTTCTATTTTTTCCTTTGCTGGTTGTTTTTATGATGAACAAGTTTATGTGTCTAGTTTATGTGCCTGTTAACCTTCATATATGATTTTCTCCTAATGTGAGAGTTACATTGCTTGATTTTTGAATGTTGGACAAATATTACATTTCTGGGATAAACCCAACAAGGTTAGGATGCTCGTTTCAATTTTGTAATGTTTAATGAGGACTTTTATGTACATTTTCAAGAGAAATATTGATTGACATTTTTTCTTCTAAGATCTCTATCAGGTTTTGCTCTTAGGTAATGCTGGCCTCACAGAAGAAATTGGGAAGCATTTTCTCAATCTCGCTTTTCTGAAAGCATTTAAGATTCACATAGTTTCTTCATTTAATGTTTAATAGAACTCACCAGTGAAGCCATCCGTACTTGAGGGTTTCATATTGTTGGAGGAAGTCATCGAGAGGACGTGACTGCTGGACCAGGGTAACTGTTGGTTCCTCAACTCTACCCTTCCTCCTTGTTCTTAGAAGGTGTGATCTGCTTGTCTTCCCCAGGATAGAAGCTGTCAGGACGACACAGCCTTGAGATAGTAGAGTGTTGCTGAGATTACTCGGATGATACATGTGACTGAATCCATGTAAGTCCTCTCTGTAAACTTTAAAGATTCTGGCGGGCAGGTGCTGAGAGCTACTCATCTTGAGGTGCCCGCGAGAAGCCTCATATGTAAGTCCCCTGCTTACTGAGCCTGCTACTTTCCCATCTGGAGAGTCTGCCTCTTTCTTTGTTTTCTCCCTGTCCTCTGAGTGTGAAGACCACGTTCAGATCTCACCTGGGAAGGTCCTGAGGTTGCAAACCAACACTGTGAGTAGAACTTCAGTGATAAATTCTACTTTCAAAATAAATATATCACAGCTAATGCTTCTAGTCTGTGCCTCTTCGGTAAGATATTTTCAAGACATTTGGTAATTTTATCTAAGTTGTCAAATTTTGGCAGAATGTTATTCATACTATGCCTCTGTCATCCTGTTAATGCTGAAGTCATTCAATCTTAGTTGTTTATCCAATTTCATTCTTCTAGCTTGTGTTTTCTTTCTGTTTCCTTGAAATTTTAATCTTTTCAAAAAACAATGTTGGGATCTGTTGATGTGTTCTATAGTTTATCTCCCATTTCACTGGCAATGCTGTTTTCTGCTCTTTCCCCTAGTGTTTGAATATTAGAAGCTTAGGTAATTAATTTTATATTCTTCTAGTAAAATGTAACCATTTAAAGCTACTAATTTTACTCTGAAGAACACTATATCTTATATATGTTGATACGTTAACTTCCTTACTGTTAAGTTCAAAATATTTTAAAAATTTTCAGGATATTTTTTCTTTGAGTTCTTATTTGAAATCTTCCACAATACACCAAATATTTTGAAAGTTTCTAATTGTTATTACTGACCTTGAATTGTCAGTAATGACAATGTAATTGTCATTGACCTAGGAATTGCTATTACTGACCTAGTAATTGTTGTTACAATTACTGGCCTTGAATTTTAATATAATTTGAATGTCAGAGAACATAATACTTAGGACTTCAGTATTGTGAAATGTACTGAGACTTGTTTCATGGCCAAGTATGTTATCTGCCTTGATCAATAGTCTTAGAGCTCTAGAAAACCAGAGAAGGCAATGGCACCCCACTCCAGTACTCTTGCCTGGAAAATCCCATGGATGGAGGAGCCTGGTAGGCTGCAGTCCATGGGGTCACTAGAGTGGGACATGACTGAGCGACTTCACTTTCACTTTTCACTTTCATGCATTGGAGAAGGAAATGGCAACCCACTCCAGTGTTCTTGCCTGGAGAATCCCAGGGACAGGGGAGCCTGGTGGGCTGCCGTCTATGGGGTGGCACAGAGTCAGACACGACTGAAGCGACTTAGCAGCAGCAGCTCTAGAAAACACTGTGTATTCTGAGGTTATTAGGTGCAATGTTTTACTAATATCAATTATGTCAAGTTGGTTGATAATATTCATATCTCTATATTTTTAGTGCTTTTTTTTGGTTTATATTGCCTATCATTTACTGAGAGTTAGCAACACTGAATTTCAGCCCCCCACCCCCAACCAGTCTTTCCATTAGGAAGCTTGCACAAGCTGCTTATCCTCATGCATTAGAGGGCAGACAGAATGAAAACCACAATCACAGAAAACTAACCAAACTGATCACATGGACCACAACCTTGCCTAACTCAATGAAACTATGAGCCATGCCATGTAGGGCCACCCAGGATGGACGGGCCACTGCAGAGAGTTCTGACAAAACGTGGACCTCTGGAGAAGGGAATGGCAACCTACTTCAGCATTCTTACCTTGAGAACACCATGAACAGTATGAAAAGGCAAAAAGATAAGACACTGAAAGATGAACTCCACTGGTTAGTAGATATACAATATGCTACTGGAGAAGAGCCAAGAAATGTCTCCATAAGGAATGAAGAGGACATGATGCCCAGCTGTGGTTGTGTCTAGTGGTGAATGTAAAGTCTGTTGCTATGAAGAATAACACACAGGAATTTGAAATGTTAGGTCCAAGAATCAAGGTAAATGGGAAGTGGTCAAACTGAGGGGATGGCAAGAGTAAATGTCAACATTTTAGGAATCGGTGAACTAAGATGGACTGAAATATGTGAACTTAATTCAGATGAACATTATATCTACCACTGTGGGCAAGAAGAAATGGAATAGACCTCACAGTCAACAAAAGAGTCTGAAATGCAATTCTTGGGTGCAGTCTCAAAAACTACAGAATGAACTTGGTTCATTTCCAAGGCAAATCATTCAATATTACAGTACTCCAAATCTATGACACAATCATTAATGCTGAAGAAGCTGAAGTTGAACGGTTCTATGAAGACCAAAAAGATATTCTAGAACTAACACCAGAAAAGTGTCGTTTTCATCATAGGGGACTGAAATGAAATGCAAAAGTAGGAAGTCAAGAGATACCTGGAGTAATAGGCAAGTTTGGCCTTGAAGTACAAAATGAAGCAGGGCAAGGCTAATAGAGTTTTGCTAAGAGAACACACTGGTCATAGCAAACACCAGATGGACATGGACATCACCAGATTGTCAATACTGAAATCAGATTGATTATATTCTTTGCAGCTGAAGATGGAGAAGCTCTATATAGTCAGCAAAAACAAGACCTGGAGCTGACTGTATGACTGTAGCTCAAATCATGAACTCCTTATTGCAAAATTCAGACTTAAATTGAACAAAGTAGGGAGAACCACTAGGCCATTCAGGTATGACCTTAGTTCAGTCCCTTATGATTATACAGTGGAAGTGATGAATAAATTCAAGGGATTAGATCTGATAGAATGCCTGAAGAACTATGGATGAAGTTCTGTTACACTGTCCAGTAGGTGGTGATCAAAACCATCCCCTAGGAAAAAAAAATTCAACAAGAGAGAATGGTCATCTGTGCAGGCCTTATAAAGAGCTGAGAAAAGAGGAGAAGTGAAAAGAAAAGGAGAAAAGGAAAGATACACCATGTGAATGCAGAGTTCCAGAGAATAGCGAAGAGAGACAAGAAACCCTTCTTAACTGAACAATGCAAAAAAATAGAGGAAAAGAGTAGAATGGGAAAAACTAGAGATCTCTTCAAGAAAAGTAGAGATACCAAGGGAACACTTCATGCAGAGATAAGAACAATAAAGGACAGAAACAGTATGGAGCTAACAGAAGAAGATATTAATAAGAGGTGGCAAAATGCACAGAAGAACTGTACAGAAAAGATCTTAATGAACTGTATAACCACAGTGCTGTGGTCACTCACCTAGGGCCAGGCATCCAGAAATGNCCTTCTTAACTGAACAATGCAAAAAAATAGAGGAAAAGAGTAGAATGGGAAAAACTAGAGATCTCTTCAAGAAAAGTAGAGATACCAAGGGAACACTTCATGCAGAGATAAGAACAATAAAGGACAGAAACAGTATGGAGCTAACAGAAGAAGATATTAATAAGAGGTGGCAAAATGCACAGAAGAACTGTACAGAAAAGATCTTAATGAACTGTATAACCACAGTGCTGTGGTCACTCACCTAGAGCCAGGCATCAGAAATGCAAAGTCAAGTGGGCCTTAGGAAGCATCACTATGAACAAAGCTAGTGGAGGTGATGGAATTCCACCTGAGCTATTTCAAATCTTAATAGATGACATTGTAAAAGTGCTGCACTCAATATGCCAGCAAATTTGGAAAACTCAGCAATGGCCACAGGATCGGAAAAGGTCAGTTTTCATTCCAATTCCAAAGAAAGGCAATGCCAAAGAATGTTCACACTCTCATACAATTGTGCTCATTTTACGTTTTAGCAACGTAATGCTCAAAATCCTTCAAGCTAGACTTCAGCAGTACATGAACTGAGAACTTCCAGATGTACAAGCTCAATGTAGAAAAGGCAAAGAAACCAGAGATCAAATTGCCAACATCCTTTGGATCATGGAAATAGCAAGGGAATTCCAGAGAAACATCTGCTTCTGCTTCAGTGACTATGCTAAAGCCTTTGGCTGTGTGGATCACAACATACTGTGGAAAATTCCTAAAGAGATGGGAATACAAGATCAGCTTACTGTCCTCCTGAGAAATCTGTATGCAGGTCAAGAAGCAACAGTTAGAACCAGACGTGGAACAATGGACTGATTCAAAACTGGGAAAGGAGTAGGTCAAGGCTGTGTATTGTCACTCTGCCTATTTAACTTATATGCAGAGTACATACATCATGTGAAATGCACAGCTGGGTGAAACAGAAGCTAGAATCAAGATTGCTGGGAGAAATATCAACAGCCTCAGATATGCACATGATACCACCCTTTTGGCAGAAAGTGAAGAGGAACTGAAGAGCCTTATGATGAAAGTGAAAGAGGAGTGAAAAACCTGGCTTTAAACTCAACATTCAGAAAACTAACATCATGGCATCTGATCCCATCACTTCATGGCAAATAGATGAAGCAAGAATGGAACAGTGACAGACTTTATTTTTTGGGCTCCAATATCACTGCAGATGGCGACTGCAGTCCTGAAAATAAAATATGCTTGCTCCTTGGTAGAAAAGCTATGACAGGAACAACACTTTGCTGACAAAGGTCTATATAGTCAAAACTATGGTTTTTCCAAGAGCCATGTAGAATGTGAGAGCTGGATCATAAAGAAGGCTGAGTACTGAAGAGCTGATACTTTTAAATTGCAGCTCTGAAGAAGATACTTGAGAGTTCTTTGGACAGCAAGGAGATCAGTCAATCCTAAAGCAAATCAACCTTGAATATACTTTGGAATGATGGATACTGAAGCTGAAGTTCCCATACTTTGGCCTCATGGAAAGAACTGACTCACTGGAAAAAATCCTGATGCTGGGAAAAACTGAAGGCAGGAGGAGAATGCGTAGATGGAGGATGAGATGGTTGAATGCCATCACTGACTCAATGGATGGGAGTTTGATCAAACTGTGGGAGATACTGAAGGACAGGGAAGCCTGGTGTGCTGCAGTCCATGGGGATGCAAAGAGTCAGACACAACTGAACAACAGCAACCATTTGTATGGTGTATCTACTTCTGTTTTTGCAATCTTTCTACATACTTTACTATTTAACATTCATCTCTTGGGATCAGCGTAAAGATGGGCCAGACCAACCTTGCCATTCTGAGGCATAAACAATTGTGCCCCTTCTTTATGGCTTTTTAAATGAAAAATTCTGCCTTTTATTTAAAGAAAGTGAAAGTCACTCAGTCATGTCTGACTCTTTGCAACCCTGTGGACTATACAGACCATGGAATTCTCTAGGCTAGAATATTGAAGTGGATAGCCTTTCCCTGAAGTTTACTGCAATTATTCACGTGATCAGCTTTATGTTTGCTATCTGTGTGTCCTTTATTTTCATTGCTCCTTTGTTCCCTCTTTGTTGTTTCCTTGTGGGTTCATTAGGTATTTTACATCACTTCATTGTGTCCCTTTTATTGACTATTAGGTACCTGTTTTTGTATTATTTTTGTCATGGTTGCTATAAGGATTACAATGACTATCCTTAATTTGAAATTCCAGTTTGATTAATATTGCAGTACTTTATGTGTAAGGTAAGAATTTACAACAATATAATTATATTTGAGTCAGTGATGGACAGGGAGGCCTGACATGCTGTGATTCATGTGAGTCGTTGAGTTGTGAATGACTGAACTGAACTGAACTGAACTCAATTCTATTTGCACCCTGTTCTATTTTTCAGGCTACCATTGTTAGACATTTTGCTTCTCCATATGATATAAACCCCAATATAATTAATTAATATATAGAAAATATGTTCAGTTCAGTTCAGTCACTCAGTCATGTCTGACTCTTTGTGACCCCATGAATCGCAGCACGCCAGGCCTCCCTGTCCATCACCAACTCCNCTTGCTTATAGTTTCCTTTGTTGTGCAGAAGCTTTTAATTTTAATTAGATCCCATTTGTTTATTTTTGCCTTTATTTCCAATATTCTGGGAGGTGGATCATAGAGGATCCTGCTGTGATGTATGTCGGAGACTGTTTTGCCTATGTTCTCCTCTAGGAGTGTTATAGTTTCTGGTCTTACATTTATATCTTTAATTCATTTTGAGTGTGGTGTTAGAAAGTGATCTAGTTTCATTCTTTTACAAGTGGTTGACCAGTTTTCCCAGCACCACTTGTTAAAGAGATTGTCTTTACTCCATTGTATATTTTTGCCTCCTTTGTCGAAGATAAGGTGTCCATAGGTGTGTGGATTTATCTCTGGGCTTTCTATTTTGTTCCATTGATCTATATTTCTGTCTTTGTGCCAGTACCATACTGTCTTGATGACTGTGGCTTTGTAGTAGAGCCTGAAGTCAGGCAAGTTGATTCCTCCAGTTCCATTCTTCTTTCTCAAGATTGCTTTGGCTATTCGAGGTTTTTTGTATTTCCATACAAATCTTGAAATTATTTGTTCTAGTTCTGTGAAAAATACTGCTGGTAGCTTGATAGGGATTGCATTGAATCTGTAGATTGCTTTGGGTAGTATACTCATTTTCACTATATTGACTCTTCCGATCCATGAACATGGAATATTTCTCCATCTATTAGTGTCCTCTTTGATTTCTTTCATCAGTGTTTTATAGTTTTCGATATATAGGTCTTTAGTTTCTTTAGGTAGGTATATTCCTAAGTATTTTATTCTTTTCGTTGCAATGGTGAATGGAATTGTTTCCTTAATTTCTTTTTCTACTTTCTCATTATTAGTGTATAGGAATGCAAGGGATTTCTGAGTGTTGATTTTATATCCTGCAACTTTACTATATTCATTGATTAGCTCTAGTAGTTTTCTGGTCGAGTCTTTAGGATTTTCTATGTAGAGGAGCATGTCATCTGCAAACAGTGAAAGTTTTACTTCTTCTTTTCCAATTTGGATTCCTCTTATTTCTTTTTCTGCTCTGATTGCTGTGGCCAGAACTTCCAGAACTATATTGAATAATAGTGGTGAAAGTGGGCACCCTTGTCTTGTTCCTGACTTTAGGGGAAATGCTTTTAGTTTTTCACCGTTGAGGATAATGTTTGCTGTGGGTTTGTCATATATAGCTTTTATTATGTTGAGGTATGTTCCTTCTATTCCTGCTTTCTGAGAGTTTTTATCATAAATGGATGTTGGATTTTGTCAAAGGCTTTTTCTGCATCTATTGAGATAATCATATGGCTTTTATTTTTCAATTTGCTAATATGGTGTATTACATTGATTGATTTGTAGATATTGAAGAATCCTTGCATCCCTGGGATAAATCCCACTTGGTCATGGTGTATGATCTTTTTAATGTGTTGTTGGATTCTGATTGCTAGGATTTTGTTAAGAATTTTTGCATCTATGTTCATCAGTGATATTGGCCTATAGTTTTCTT
>SJYW01013881.1:44768-73813 GCA_006410735.1 Raphicerus campestris | reverse complement strand
ATTATATATTGACTCTTTTTTATTTCTTCTAGGTCCTTGTTAAACCTTTTTTGCATCTTCTCAATCCTTGTCTCCAGGGTATTTATCTGTGATTCCACTTTGATTTCAAGATTTTGGATCATTTTCACTATCATTACTCAGAATTCTTTATCAGGTAGATTCCCTATCTCTTTTGTTTGGTTTGGTGGGTATTTATCCTGTTCCTTTACCTGTTAGGTATTCCTCTGTCTCTTCATCTTGTTTATATTGCTGCATTTGGGGTGTCCTTTCTGTATTCTGGCAGTTTGTGGAGTTCCCTTTATTGTGGAGTTTTCTTGCTGTGGGTGGGGTTGTACAGGTGGCTTGTCAAGGTTTCTTGGTTAGGAAAGCTTGTGTTGGTGTTCTGGTGAATGGAGCTGGATTTCTTCTCTCTGGAGTGCAATGAAGTGTCCAGTAATGAGTTATGAGATGTCGGTGGTTTTTGAGTAACTTTGGGCAGCCTATATATTGGAGCTCAGGGCTGTGTTCCTGCATTGCTGGAGAATTTGTGTGGTATGTCTCTGGAACTTGTTGGCCCTTGGGTGGTGCTTAGTTTCAGTGTAGGTATGGAGACATATGATGAGCTCCTGTCAATTAATGTTCCCTGGAGTCAGGAGTTCTCTGGTGTTCTCAGGGTTTGGACTTAAACCTCCTGCTTCTGGTTTTCAGTCTTATTTTTACAGTAGTCTCAAGACTCCTTCTATACAGGACCATTGATAAAACATCTAGGTTAAAGATGAAAGGTTTCTCAACAGTGAGGGACACCCAGAGAGCTTCACAGAGTTACATGGAGAAGAGAAGAGGGAGGAAGGAGTTAGAGGTGACCTGAATGAGATGAGGTGGAATCAAAAGAGGAAAGAGGAAGCTAGCCAATAATCACTTCCTTATGTGCACTCCACAACTGGACCACTCAGAGATGTTCACGGAGTTATACAGAGAAGAGAAGAGAAGAGGGAGGAAGGAGACAGAGGTGGACAGGAGGATAAAAGGAGGGAATCAAACGGAGAGAGACAGATCCAGCCAGTAATCAGTTCCCTAAGTGTTCTCCACTGTCTGGAACGTACAGAAATTCACAAAGTTAGGTAGAGAAGAGAAGGGATAAGGAGGAGACACAGACGACCTGGTGGAGAAAAAGGAGCATCCAAAGGGGGAGAGAGCAGTCAAGCCAGTAATCTCGCTCCCAAGTAAAAATGGGTACTGATGATTGGGTACAAATTGATAACAAATACCAAAAAGCAAAGATTAAAAATCTAGAGTTTGGAATTTCAAAAATACAATATTAAAGAAAAGAAGAAAAAAAAAGAAGGAGAAAAAAGTCATAAAAATTATAAAATATACATATGTATATGAAGTTTGCTTTTAAAAACTAGGGTCTTTTTTTTTGCAAAATAATAGTAGGTTATAGAAGTGAAAATTAAAGGAGTAATAGAGGACTTAAAAATTAAAAAAAAAAGAATGATCGTAAAAATAGTAAAAATTTCTGTAGGACTTTCTCTGGTGTTGTGGGTATTGTGGGGCCAGTTTATTTTTGGATATTTCCTTGGTCCGTCTTATATTTCTCAAAAACTATAGGCCCCTTCCTATGTAGTCGGTACTAATGACAGGATTTTAATCTATTGCACTTGTCACTTCCAAGGCGGTTCCCTCTGTTTTAGCTTCTTCTGTTTGCTGGTCTCTTCAGTGTCTGATTTCCACCCTGACACAAAGGGGGCTGTGGTGGACACTTTTTTTAGGCTCACTTGTTCAGTCGCACTGTGGGGAGGGAGGGACGCTGCAAACAAATAACACTGGTGTGTGCTCGCAGTGCCTCAGCCACACTGGGGCTGCCCCCGCTCACCGTGTGTGTACTCTCCCTGTCCACACTGCTCAAGCTCTAGGTTGCTTGGCTGGGAACCATCCAAGGCCAGCCCTGGGCTATATGCACCTCTCAGGTCTAAGCTACTCAAGTTCAAGTTCAGGCACTTGGGTAGTCCTCAGAGGCGCAGACTCAGTTGGACCTGTGTTTTGCGACCTTCCCAGGTCTGAGCAGCTCAGGTGATGAGGTGTTTGGTGAGCGCGGTTGCTGTGACTTATTGCCTCCCCTGTCCCTGCCGCTAGGTTTTCGTGTACAACTGGTGTACCTTCTCAGGTGGATGTTGACCGTCCAGAGCCCCAAGAAGTCTTAGTTAGCAAGAAGCCTGCATACAGTTTTGCAGAGAATGTCTGGGGCTACAATTGCCCCCTTCTGGCTCTGACTGCTTGTCACTGGAGGGGGATGATCTGCAGCTAGCTATCTCTGTTCAGTCCTTTGTTCTCTGCATGGGCCTGGTGGTGTCTTAGGTGAGGGCTGGCTTTTCGCATGGTAGTTATCCCACAGTATGATTTGCTAGCCCAAGTTAGTTTGCTCAGATTGCCCTCAGGGCATTCAGGCCAGATCCTTACTCTAAGCAATGCAACCTGCGCCTCCCTGCCTAGCCCCCGTTTGCTAGTGGTGGGTGCAGGCGTCTGTGCTGCTTCTCCGCTGGGGGAGTTACCGTTGGGCTCGTAATCTGTGGGTTTTAATTATTTATTTATTTTTACTCCCTGTTATGTTGCCCTCTGTGCTTCCAAGGCTTGCCACAGACTCAGCAGTGAGAGTGTTTCCTGGTGTTTGGAAACTTCTCTCTTTTTAAGACTCCCTTCCTGGGATGGAGCTCCATCCCTACCTCTTTTGTCTCTTTTTGTATTTTATACTTTTTCCTACCTTCTTTAGAAGACAAGGGGCTGCTTTTCTGGGTGCCTGATGTCCTCTGCTGGCATTCAGAAGTTGTTTTGTGGAATTTAGTCAGCATTTAAATGTTCTTTTGATGAATTTGTGGGGGAGAAAGTGGTCTCCCCATACTATTCCTCTGCCATCTTAGGGTATTCCTATCTAATAGATTTTTGACAAATATTTCAAAACTACAGGTTAAATTCATTTATTGCTTCATTTTTATAAATAAGCTAATGAACTGAATATGTGATTGGAAATTGCTAAAAACACTCCAAGAAATGTATTCATCCTAGTTTTTCCTGAGAAATATTGAAATATATACTTTGAAGTAAGAGTGTATCTGGTCTCAGAAAAGTCCCTTTAAAACAGAGATCTAGGGACTTTCCCAGTAACTCAGCAGTAAAGAATCCACCTGCAGTGCAGGACACCCAGGTTTGGTCCCTGGGTTAGAGTTCTCCTGGAGGAGAGCATGACAACCCACTCCAGTATTCTTGCCTGGAGAATCCCATGGACAGAGGATCCTGGTGGGCTACAGTCCATGGGATCACAAAGAGGCAGACAGGACTGAAGGGACTGGGCATGCACATGCACCCTGGGCTGTCCTAGGGCCTCCTGTCATCTGCAGGAGTGATGAGCAAAGTGGGGACACAGCTGAAGAAGGGCTGGACAAAGCTGACTGCTCCACAGCATAAGTCCTCAAGGAAGCCTGTCGGGCTGTGGCGTAGGCGAGCCCCTCATATCACTGCTTCATGCCACGAAGAGTTCTTTGCAGTGAAGGTCCCTGCTGTTGTGGGGCCATGCCCCTAGCTGGCCTTGGGATGAGGGAGCTGCTGAAATCTGTTTGTCTTTGGGTCAGAGGGGGCCTCACTCTGGTTTGATATTGAGGGGTTCTCTGGTGGGTTTGGAGGTCTGCCAGGAGTGACTGACTGTAACTGTTGGGAGGAGGGTCCATGTGAAAGATGGAGAGATGGCCTGCCTCCCTCCTCTGTATGCAGCCTCATCCCCACAGCAACTCTGATCACAGAGACTGGAGTCATCAGTCACTATACACACACTCAGGATGTTGCTGCGTCAATCATTCAGCTTCCAGCCGCCTCCTGCTCTGGACTCTCTTTGCTCAGGTCTCTGAGGTCAGCTCCCACCCCATCCATCTGATTTGAAGCCTCCGGTGTCTTCTGTTCTTATCTCCTTACTTGGTCTCACTTTTTCTTTAGGTTTATGTGTTTTTTTTCAAATGAACCTTTATTTTTAAAGTGTATCTGGAAGGAACATGTTTCGATACTTGTGTTTAATCTTCCATTTAAATCCAGAAACTGAGTGCACGCTGCCTGAATTCCACCCCATGCCATCTCCATGGTTAGCAAAGTGTATTTTGAAAATGAAGACAATAGGAGATGACCTATCTCATTCTTTATTAAAACATATATTGTGAGGCTTGTCTGTTGCATCTAATGATAGATCTAATGATAGGAAAGACCCCCAAAAGAAGTAAGGATCTCATTTTTTTTGTCATTGAAAGTAATGTTATTTTTTATAATTAGAGGATAATTTCTTTACAATATTATATTGGTTTCTGCCATACAACAACTTGAATCAGCCATAAATATACATACATCCCTAATGTTTTGAACCTCCCCCCGCCCATCCCAGTCCTCTAGGTTGTCATAGAACAGTGGGTTGAGCTTCTTGTTATACAGCAACTTTCCACTAGCTATTTTACATGTGGTAATGTATATGTTTCAATGCCACTCTCTCAGTTTGTTCCACCCTCTCTTTTCCCTGCTGTGCCCACAAGTCCGTTTCCTATGTCTGCATCTCTCTTCCTGCCACCTGTAAATAGGTCCATCAGTACCATTTTTTCTATAATCTATATATATGTGTTAGTATATGATATTTGTTTTTCTTTTACTGACTTACTTCACTCTGTATAACAGGTTCTAGGTTCATCCACCTCACTAGAACTGACTCAAATTCATTCCTTTGTATGGCTGAGTAATATTCCATTGTATGTATGTACCACAACCTCTTTATCTGTCCATCTGTTGATGCACATCTAGGTTGCTTAAGATATCATTTTTAAAACCAAATACACACACACAGGCCCAACAAAACATATACATGGATAGCAATTAAGAAATCCCAGATGATCAATGAAATAGAAGCTCTTTAGAATGAATTTTAGTATGGATTCTCAGTCATTTTGATCATATCTAACTCCTTGAGACCCCATGGACTGTAGCCCACCAGGATCCTCTATCCATGGGATTCTCCAGGAAATAATACTGGAATAGGTTGCCATTTCATCCTCCAAGGGATTCCTGACCTAGAGATAGAACCCATGTCTCCTGTGGCTGCTGCATTGCAGGCAGATTCTTTACCACTGAGCCACAGGGAAGACTTTTAGTATAAATAAGGCNGAGAAAGTGGTCTCCCCATACTATTCCTCTGCCATCTTAGGGTATTCCTATCTAATAGATTTTTGACAAATATTTCAAAACTACAGGTTAAATTCATTTATTGCTTCATTTTTATAAATAAGCTAATGAACTGAATATGTGATTGGAAATTGCTAAAAACACTCCAAGAAATGTATTCATCCTAGTTTTTCCTGAGAAATATTGAAATATATACTTTGAAGTAAGAGTGTATCTGGTCTCAGAAAAGTCCCTTTAAAACAGAGATCTAGGGACTTTCCCAGTAACTCAGCAGTAAAGAATCCACCTGCAGTGCAGGACACCCAGGTTTGGTCCCTGGGTTAGAGTTCTCCTGGAGGAGAGCATGACAACCCACTCCAGTATTCTTGCCTGGAGAATCCCATGGACAGAGGATCCTGGTGGGCTACAGTCCATGGGATCACAAAGAGGCAGACAGGACTGAAGGGACTGGGCATGCACATGCACCCTGGGCTGTCCTAGGGCCTCCTGTCATCTGCAGGAGTGATGAGCAAAGTGGGGACACAGCTGAAGAAGGGCTGGACAAAGCTGACTGCTCCACAGCATAAGTCCTCAAGGAAGCCTGTCGGGCTGTGGCGTAGGCGAGCCCCTCATATCACTGCTTCATGCCACGAAGAGTTCTTTGCAGTGAAGGTCCCTGCTGTTGTGGGGCCATGCCCCTAGCTGGCCTTGGGATGAGGGAGCTGCTGAAATCTGTTTGTCTTTGGGTCAGAGGGGGCCTCACTCTGGTTTGATATTGAGGGGTTCTCTGGTGGGTTTGGAGGTCTGCCAGGAGTGACTGACTGTAACTGTTGGGAGGAGGGTCCATGTGAAAGATGGAGAGATGGCCTGCCTCCCTCCTCTGTATGCAGCCTCATCCCCACAGCAACTCTGATCACAGAGACTGGAGTCGTCAGTCACTATACACACACTCAGGATGTTGCTGCGTCAATCATTCAGCTTCCAGCCGCCTCCTGCTCTGGACTCTCTTTGCTCAGGTCTCTGAGGTCAGCTCCCACCCCATCCATCTGATTTGAAGCCTCCGGTGTCTTCTGTTCTTATCTCCTTACTTGGTCTCACTTTTTCTTTAGGTTTATGTGTTTTTTTTCAAATGAACCTTTATTTTTAAAGTGTATCTGGAAGGAACATGTTTCGGTACTTGTGTTTAATCTTCCATTTAAATCCAGAAACTGAGTGCACGCTGCCTGAATTCCACCCCATGCCATCTCCATGGTTAGCAAAGTGTATTTTGAAAATGAAGACAATAGGAGATGACCTATCTCATTCTTTATTAAAACATATATTGTGAGGCTTGTCTGTTGCATCTAATGATAGATCTAATGATAGGAAAGACCCCCAAAAGAAGTAAGGATCTCATTTTTTTTGTCATTGAAAGTAATGTTATTTTTTATAATTAGAGGATAATTTCTTTACAATATTATATTGGTTTCTGCCATACAACAACTTGAATCAGCCATAAATATACATACATCCCTAATGTTTTGAACCTCTCCCCTCATCCCAGTCCTCTAGGTTGTCATAGAACAGTGGGTTGAGCTTCTTGTGTTATACAGCAACTTTCCACTAGCTATTTTACATGTGGTAATGTATATGTTTCAATGCCACTCTCTCAGTTTGTTCCACCCTCTCTTTTCCCTGCTGTGCCCACAAGTCCGTTTCCTATGTCTGCATCTCTCTTCCTGCCACCTGTAAATAGGTCCATCAGTACCATTTTTTCTATATTCTATATATATGTGTTAGTATATGATATTTGTTTTTCTCTTTCTGACTTACTTCACTCTGTATAACAGGTTCTAGGTTCATCCACCTCACTAGAACTGACTCAAATTCATTCCTTTGTATGGCTGAGTAATATTCCATTGTATGTATGTACTACAACCTCTTTATCTGTCCATCTGTTGATGCACATCTAGGTTGCTTAAGATCTCATTTTTAAAACTAAATACACACACACAGGCCCAACAAAACATATACATGGATAGCAATTAAGAAATCCCAGATGATCAATGAAATAGAAGCTCTTTAGAATGAATTTTAGTATGGATTCTCAGTCATTTTGATCATATCTAACTCCTTGAGACCCCATGGACTGTAGCCCACCAGGATCCTCTATCCATGGGATTCTCCAGGAAATAATACTGGAATAGGTTGCCATTTCATCCTCCAAGGGATTCCTGACCTAGAGATCGAACCCATGTCTCCTGTGGCTGCTGCATTGCAGGCAGATTCTTTACCACTGAGCTACAGGGAAGACTTTTAGTATAAATAAGGCCTTAATGCATTAACACAGAATAATTGCAGATCAGCAAAGGAGAGAACAAAAAGTTGGGGATGAAACATTAATAAGTGAAATAGTTATGTATGTTTAAAAATAATATTATTAATATATGTTTTTAGAACAGTTTTAGGTTCATAGCAAAACTGAGGGGGACAGAGAGGTTTCTAGTATACACTCTCCCCCAGCACACAAACATAGTCTGCCCCAAGCTCATTCACTACCAAGGGAGGGTGCATTTGTGGAAACAGATAAACCTACACAGACACATCATTATTACCCAGAATCTTTGGTTTACATTACTGTTAACTGTTGATGCTGTGTATTCTATGGGTTTGAACAAATGAAAAATCACATGAATAAATCATTATGGTATTGTATAGTATTTTCTCTGCCCCCAGACTCCTCTGTACGCCACCTGTTCACCCTTCCCTTCCTCCAATCCTAGGCAATCACTGATCATTGTACAGTTCCCATGGTTTTACCTTTTCCAGAATGTCATCTAGTTGGAATCATATAGTGTGTAGCCTTTCAAATAGACTACTGTCACTTAGTAATGGGCATTTAGGACTCCATCCTGGCTTTCGGTGGCTTGATTACTCCTTTATCACGGAGTAATATTCCATTGTCTAAATGGACTACAGTTTATCTACCTACTAACCTACTTGAAGGACAGGCTGGTTGCTTCCAAGTTTTGGCAATTATGAATGATGCTGTTATAAAAATCCATGTGCAGGTTTTTGTGTGGACATAAGTTTTTTACTTCTTTGGACAAATACCAAGTAATATGACTGTTGTATCATAGTCAGATAATGTTTAGTTCTGTGAGAAGCCACCAAACTGTCATACAGAGTGGCCGAGCCATTTTGCTCTCCCAGCAGCGATGAATGAGTGTTCCTGTTGCTCCACATTCCTGGCAGCATTTGGTGTTCTCAGTGTCCCAGACTATGGTTAGTCTAATATATGTACGGTGGTACCTAGCTGTAGTTTTCATTTGCATTTCCCTGGTGACATGATAGGGATCATCTTTTCATATGCATGTTTTCCACCTACATATCTTTGGTGGAATGCCTGTGAAGTCTTGGCCCATTTTTTGATTGAATTGCTTTCTTATTGTTGAAAGTGAAAGTGAAGTCGCTCAGTCATGGCTGACTCTTTGCGACCCCATGGACTGTAGCCTACAGGCTCCTCAGTCCATGGAATTTTCCAGGCAAGAGTGGTTTGCCATTTCTTTCTCCAGGGGATCTTCCCAACCCAGGGATCGAACCCAGGTCTCCCGCATTGCAAGCAGACTCTTTACCATCTGAGCCACTGAGTTTCATGCATTGTTTGTATATTTGGATAATAGTCTTTTATCAGATTTGTCTATTGCAAGTATTTTCTCTCAGTCTGTGTTTTATCTTCTCATTCTCTTGGTATTGTCTTTCATAGAGCAAAAGTCTGAAAGTTTAATGAAGTCCAATTTGTCAGTTATTATTATCTTCATATCTAACAGTCATTATTGTGCCCTAGGTCATGGAAGCTCTGTCCCGTGTTATTTTCTAGTTTTTGTTTTGTTTGTTTTATATTTCGGTCTATGATCAATTTTGAGTTACTTTTTGTGAAGGATATAAGGTCTGTGTCTAAATTTGTTTCTTTTGTATGTGGATGTAGGTTGTTTCATTTATTGAAGAAACAGTCTTTGCTCCACTGTGTGGCCTATGTTCATTTCTCAGAAACCAGCTGACTGTATTTCTATAGGTCTGTTTCTGGATTCTTTATTCTGTTCCACTGATCTGTTCATGTCTATTCATCTTCTCTTTTGCCAAAACCACAGTGTCCTGATGACTGTAGCTTTATATTAAGTCTTAAAATCAGGTAGGGTCAGTTCTCCAATTTTTACTTTCTCCTTCGATATTGTGTTCAATTTCAGTGTCTTTTGACTCTCCATAGAAATGTTAGAATCATTTTCTCAAGGTCCACAAAATAACTTGCTAGGATTTTTATTGAGACCACATTGAATCTATAGATCAAGTTAGGAAGAACCAGCACCTTGATGATGGTTATTGTGGAGTTGACAGTCTTCCCATCCATGAACATGGCAATTTTTATATTTAAAATATAAAATAATTATATATTAGAACAAGTAAATGATAAATTAGCTGATGTTCGTGATGAGATTTTTCTTTCAGAGCAAAATCAATAGATGAAGTCAAGAAAAATGTGTAACTGATTATAAACATTTTACNCATGAATGAATCATTATGGTACTGTATAGTATTTTCTCTGCCCCCAGACTCCTCTGTACGCCACCTGTTCACCCTTCCCTTCCTCCAATCCTAGGCAATCACTGATCATTGTACAGTTCCCATGGTTTTACCTTTTCCAGAATGTCATCTAGTTGGAATCATATAGTGTGTAGCCTTTCAAATAGACTACTGTCACTTAGTAATGGGCATTTAGGACTCCATCCTGGCTTTCTGTGGCTTGATTACTCCTTTATCACGGAGTAATATTCCATTGTCTAAATGGACTACAGTTTGTCTACCTACTAACCTACTTGAAGGACAGGCTGGTTGCTTCCAAGTTTTGGCAATTATGAATGATGCTGTTATAAAAATCCATGTGCAGGTTTTTGTGTGGACATAAGTTTTTTACTTCTTTGGACAAATACCAAGTAATATGACTGTTGTATCATAGTCAGATAATGTTTAGTTCTGTGAGAAGCCACCAAACTGTCATACAGAGTGGCCGAGCCATTTTGCTCTCCCAGCAGCGATGAATGAGTGTTCCTGTTGCTCCACATTCCTGGCAGCATTTGGTGTTCTCAGTGTCCCAGACTATGGTTAGTCTAATATATGTACGGTGGTACCTAGCTGTAGTTTTCATTTGCATTTCCCTGGTGACATGATAGGGATCATCTTTTCATATGCATGTTTTCCACCTACATATCTTTGGTGGAATGCCTGTGAAGTCTTGGCCCATTTTTTGATTGAATTGCTTTCTTATTGTTGAAAGTGAAAGTGAAGTCGCTCAGTCATGGCTGACTCTTTGCGACCCCATGGACTGTAGCCTACAGGCTCCTCAGTCCATGGAATTTTCCAGGCAAGAGTGGTTTGCCATTTCTTTCTCCAGGGGATCTTCCCAACCCAGGGATCGAACCCAGGTCTCCCGCATTGCAAGCAGACTCTTTACCATCTGAGCCACTGAGTTTCATGCATTGTTTGTATATTTGGATAATAGTCTTTTATCAGATTTGTCTATTGCAAGTATTTTCTCTCAGTCTGTGTTTTATCTTCTCATTCTCTTGGTATTGTCTTTCATAGAGCAAAAGTCTGAAAGTTTAATGAAGTCCAATTTGTCAGTTATTATTATCTTCATATCTAACAGTCATTATTGTGCCCTAGGTCATGGAAGCTCTGTCCCGTGTTATTTTCTAGTTTTTGTTTTGTTTGTTTTATATTTCGGTCTATGATCAATTTTGAGTTACTTTTTGTGAAGGATATAAGGTCTGTGTCTAAATTTGTTTCTTTTGTATGTGGATGTAGGTTGTTTCATTTATTGAAGAAACAGTCTTTGCTCCACTGTGTGGCCTATGTTCATTTCTCAGAAACCAGCTGACTGTATTTCTATAGGTCTGTTTCTGGATTCTTTATTCTGTTCCACTGATCTGTTCATGTCTATTCATCTTCTCTTTTGCCAAAACCACAGTGTCCTGATGACTGTAGCTTTATATTAAGTCTTAAAATCAGGTAGGGTCAGTTCTCCAATTTTTACTTTCTCCTTCGATATTGTGTTCAATTTCAGTGTCTTTTGACTCTCCATAGAAATGTTAGAATCATTTTCTCAAGGTCCACAAAATAACTTGCTAGGATTTTTATTGAGACCACATTGAATCTATAGATCAAGTTAGGAAGAACCAGCACCTTGATGATGGTTATTGTGGAGTTGACAGTCTTCCCATCCATGAACATGGCAATTGTTATATTTTAAATATAAAATAATTATATATTAGAACAAGTAAATGATAAATTAGCTGATGTTCGTGATGAGATTTTTCTTTCAGAGCAAAATCAATAGATGAAGTCAAGAAAAATGTGTAACTGATTATAAACATTTTACATTTTCTGCAGTCCCAGGTATTCTCATTGTAACATTATTTATTATTTTTTATACTTTTCTATAAGCTCAAATATTCTACATGGCATGAATTATATAATAATACAAATTGCCACAACAGTTTACAAACAACTTAGAGACTTCAATTGCCTGAACTTCTCAATCACAAAATGAATGTAAGCTAGGGCTTTACAGTTTGAAACCCCAAATTTCTTATTAATTAATACACTTTTTTTCTATATGAACATCCTGTTTTTTTCTACTAAATATTATCTGACAAGCACCATTTTATAGACATACTGACATAAACTGTAAAATTGTTTTCCTTCCAAAGATGAGCTATGTATACACAACTGCCACTTTAGCAGCTCTATAAAATGTCCCTTCTCTCTTAATTGTTTTCCTGTTAAGAAAAAGATAAAAGGAGGACGTCAAACACAGATCACCCTTAAATACCTTAAGTGCTTATGGAGACTAAAAGTTTTATTCACATCTTGAACAGTGAGACTGCAATGTTTATTAGTAATTCACATTTATTCTAGTAATTACAATTGGTAGTAGAAATAAAGAGAAGAAACACTGTCCTGGGATGGTTTATGTATGGAGGTGGGTTGAGATTACAAAAAGGGGTCTCTAGTGCCATGAATAGTAAATAATATGATTTTATGGTGTCAGGGCTATGGTCTCAGATTGATGGTGTTGGAGGGGAAGTGGATTAGGGTAAGATTAGGGTTTACCCCACTGCAGCAGGTGAAAACACAAGGACACTCCGGTCTGCTGGCAGGCTGAACTACTTGAAAGCTAAGTGATTTGCTTCCACTTAGCCTCAACTGGGTGAACCATTCAGGATCATAACTCAGCCAAATTACAAGTGTTTACAGGACATCCACAAAGAGTGTACATGGATGTCTATGGTCTACATTGTTGAGTAGATTTGCTTTGAACTAGGGCCGAGATGCATCTAGTTCAGTCTGAGAGGCTATCATAGTTGCTTTGTAATCATCATTTAACATTCTGACTGATCTCCAAGTCCATTCTAATTGATCAGTGTCTGTTCTACAGCAGTGTTAAATGTTTTGCACATTGCTAGGTTTATGCTGCATGCATGCAAAGTTGCTTCAGTCGTGTCCAACTCTGCGCAACCCTATGGACTGTACACCATCAGGCTCCTCTGTCAATGGCATTCTCCAGGCAAGGACACTGGAGTGGGTTGTCACACCCTTCTCCAGGGCATCTTCCAGATCCAGGGATCAAACTCTGGTCTCTTATGTCTCCTGCGTTGGCAGGTGGATATTTTACCATTAGCAACACCTGGGGAGCTTAGGTTTACACTGCAGGGAATTTGAATATCTACAGATGAGCTTTGAGGTGTTTTCCATTGGAAATTGTGGAACATTGCTCACTACTTTGCATAATAAGGTAAAAGGAAGCTAAAGAGGGGAGACAGAAGGGGAAAGAGGTGGGAAGCCAGTGACATGGTCTGAGCTTGGGATACATATGGGATGAAGTGTCCACCCCTTCGAGTGGGCAGATGGCTAAATGACCATTTAAGTTAACTTTATTTCACTTAAATTCTTTCTTTCTTTCTTTCTTTCTAGCATTATCCAGGAGGCTCAAAGGAAATCTAAATGCTGTAAATTACACAACAGTCCAAACACCCAGGTCTTCACCACCGGCCTTAGGGGCAGGAACAGCTCCCTCGGACCTCTTACTTTCATCTTCTACCTTCCCTCCAACTCCAGTGAGAGAACCACCATCCTGGATGCTGGGTAGCTCATTATTTTAATTATGGCTTTATCGCAGTTGCCTAAATTTCACTTACTGTAGCCTGTTTGAAACTTTGCATACATGTACTGTTCAGTATTTTTTTTATCTGATATCTTTCTCATGAGAAATATATTTTGCCATAGTGGCAAATGTAACCATGGTTCTTGAATTTTAGTCCTACACTCCCTGATGACTGGGAGGGATGGGATGGGGGGAGCAGGGTAGGCTGGGGAGGGAGGAAATGTAGGTGTAATTATGGCTAATTTGTGTTGCTGTATGGCAAAAATCAACACAATACTGTAAAAATATTTTTTAATTAAATTTTAAAAATGGAAAGAAATACAACATTCTTCATCCTGATTCTCCTGTTCTTAGACTTTTTATTTTTTTTCCACTTGTTTGTTTCTTAACATTGTTGTCTTAGCTTGCAGTACACACCTGCCGGAGATTCGCTAAGGTGTGTGATTTGGAAGGAATGCGCTGGATTGTGTGATATACAAGTCTTCAACTTTACTCAAATTTATCAAATTGTATTGGAATTGACTGTACCAGTTACACAGCACCAACAGTGGATGTCAGCTCTTGTTGCTCTGTGCCTCTCCCCAACATTACAGGCTATGAAAGAGTCAATAATGGTTTGATTGACACTTGTTTCAAGTAAAGATGAGTATATATTTGTGTATTCATTTGTCATTCATGCTTTCTCTTCGCAGAAATAGCTTTTTAAGTAGTTTACTAATTTTCTCTTAGATTGATTTTCAGATTGCCACTGAATTTTAAGCATTCCTGATATGTTTTTACATTGCACTTTGTTGACTGTATATGTGGCAATATCCATACCAAATTCTTGGTTTCACTTTTCGTTCTTTTTTTTTTTTTGTAAATGAATTTATTTAATTGGAGGCTAATTACTTTACATTATTGTAGTGGTTTTGCCATACATTGACATACATCCACCATGGGTGTACATGTGTTCCCCATCCTGAACACCCCTCCCACCTCCCTCCCCTTCCTATCCCTCTGGGTCATCCCAGTGTTCCAGCCCTGAGCATCCTGTCTCATGCATCAAACTTGGACTGGTGATTAATTTCACATATGATAATATACATGTTTCAATGACATTCTCTCAAATCATCCCACGCTTGCCTTCTCCCACAGAGACCAAAAGACTGTTCTATACCTCTGTTTCTCTTTTGCTGTCTCACATACAGGATCATCTTTACCATCTTTCTAAATTTCATATATATGCATTAGTATACTGTATTGGTGTTTTCCTTTCTGACTTACTTCACTCTGCATAATAAGCTCCAGCTTCATCCACTTCATTAGAATTGATACAAATGTATTCTTTTTAATGGTTGAGTAATATTCCATTGTGTATATGTACCACAGCTTTCTTATCCATTTGTCTGCTGATGGACATCTAGGTTGCTTCCATGTCCTGGCTATTATAAACAGTGCTGCAATGAACATTCGGGTATACATGTCTCTTTCAATTCTGGTTTCCTCAGTGTGGATGCCCAGCAGTGGGAATGCTCTCCACACTGTTCTCCATAGTGGCTGTACTAGTTTAGATTCCCACCAACAGTGTAAGAGGGGTCCCTTTATCCACACCCTCTTCAGCATTTATTGCTTGTAGACTTCTGGATCGCAGCCATTCTGACTGGTGTGAAATGGTACCTCATTGTGATCTTGATTTGCATTTCTCTGATAATGAGTGATGTTGAGCATCTTTTCATGTGTTTGTTAGCCATCTGTATGTCTTCTTTGGAGAAGTGTTTATATTTGTTTATTTGTTTAGCAGAAGCTCTTAATTTTAAAGTGGTTATGTAGGAACAAATCTTTTTTCTAGTTTTTTATTTTAAAATAATTAGATTCATAAGAATTTGTAAGTAGGTTGCACGGACCTTTTACACAGTTCTTCTGATGGTTGCATTTTACGTTACTATAGTGAAATATCAAAAGCAGGAACTAACATTGGTGCAATGTGTGTGTGTCATCTGCCATTCTGTCGCATGAGTACATTTAACACCATGGTCAAGATACAGAAATGATCCATAACCACATGGATATTTTTCCTGCTCCCCTGTTAGTGTCACACAATACTCACTTTTGTGCCACTAACCCTAACCTTGACAAGGTAACCACAAAAGCCCAGATGGGCCCTTTTCAGTTTCTAATGATACTGAGTTGTTTTTTAGATATTTCAGAGACAACACAACAAAAGCACAAGTCACATAGCTCATGAAGCATGAGCAAATAATAAGAATAATAATGCCGGGATGGTCATTTTTTGAATCACTGTTTGGAATATATATGCTTGTATTTCTGCTTGGATACATACCTAAGCTCAGAATTTCTATATCACATAATATATGTATATTTAATTATGGAAGATTTTTATTTTTTAAAATATTACTACTATGTTGACGCTATGTGGCTATGATAGCATTTGTAGGTTAATTGTATATCTAGCATTTTGCTATACTCATGGATTTTTTCATAAGCAAATGTATTATCTGTATGCTATTTTATTTTTGTTGTCTCCTATCTTGATAGCGTTTATTTTATTTTATTGTCTTACTGCACTGAGTAACAATACTAGTTTGCAGTATAAAGTAAGTGATTACTGTCCTTGCACTTTTTCTTCACTTATAATGCAAGTATTAATGGCTAGATTTTCTTTTAAAACTCATTGGGTATGTATTACTATTAAATGTCATTCAAAATAAATACTTCCAAGTTGTGTTTCTTCTCTGACTCTGTGTTTAAAATAGTTCTTAAAAATTTTGAACATATGGACTTCTTATTTGTGTCTGTTATTGATTTCTACATAACTGTATTTTCACGAGAAAAAAAATTGTGTCTGAGTCAAAGCCTTGAAATGTGTTGAGGTGGCTGAAAAGGAATGAAACAAATGTATGGCTTGATTTATTCATTAGGTCAAGGTGGTTATTATAACTCAAATCTTCTCTAGTCTTACATATTTCCTATGTGTACTCAATCTATCAACCACAAATAGGGTAGGTTTGCTAAAATGTTCTATGAAGATTGTCATTTTTTTGTGTGTGTCTTATTGAAGTTCAGCCTACTTCTTACCCTATAATTTTAGTATAAATATTTTCAAATATACAAGATTGAAAGCAGTTTACAGTGCAGTCCTATAAAACTTCCCCCTAAATATTGCAGTTAGCATTGCACAGAAGCATTGGGATAGAAGAAGCACAAGCTGGAATCAAGATTGCCAGGAGAAATATCAATAACCTCAGATATGCAGATGACACCACCCTTAGCACAGAAAGTGAAGAGGAACTAAAGAGCCTCTTGATGAAAGTGAAAGAGGAGAGTGAAAAAGTTGGCTTAAAGCTCAACATTCAGAAAACTAAGATCATGGAATCTGGGCCTATCACTTCATGGGAAATAGATGGGGAAAAAATGTAAACAGTGTCAGACTTTATTTTGGGGGGCTCCAAAATCACTGCAGATGGTGACTACAGCCATGAAATTAAAAGACGCTTACTCCTTGGAAAGAAAGTTATGACCAAGCTAGATAGCATATTCAAAAGCAGAGACATTACTTTGCCGACTAAGGTCCGTGTAGTCAAGGCTATGGTTTTTCCAGTGGTCATGTATGGATGTGAGAGTTGGACTATGAAGAAAGCTGAGCATCGAAGAATGGATGCTTTTGAAGTGTGGTGTTGGAAAAGACTCTTGAGGGTCCCTTGGACTGCAAGGAGATCCAACCAGTCCATCCTTAAGGAGATCAGCCCTGGGTGTTCATTGGAAGGACTGACATTGAAGCTAAAACTCCAATACTTTGGCCTCTTGATGTGAAGAGCTGACTCATTGGAAAAGACTCTGATGCTGGTAGGGATTGGGGGCAGGAGGAGAAGGGGATGACAGAGGATGAGATGGCTGGATGGCATCATTGACTCAATGGACATGGGTTTGGGTGAACTCCAGGAGTTGGTGATGAACAGGGAGGCCTGGTGTGCTGCGATTCCTGGGGTCGCAAAAGTTGGACATGACTGAGCGACTGAACTGAACTGATGCTTGTTTTTTCACATATATGTTCATTTCTTTCTCCACTTTTCAATCCAGCTTATTCTTTTGACATATTTCAAAGTAAACTTCAGTACACTTTCGCTTCTGCTGCTAAATCACTTCAGTCATGTCTGACTCTGTGCAACCCTATGGACTGTAACCTACCAGGCTCCTCTGCCCATGGGATTCTCTGGGCAAGAATACTTGAGTGGGTTGCCNTTTATATTTGTTTATTTGTTTAGCAGAAGCTCTTAATTTTAAAGTGGTTATGTAGGAACAAATCTTTTTTCTAGTTTTTTATTTTAAAATAATTAGATTCATAAGAATTTGTAAGTAGGTTGCACGGACCTTTTACACAGTTCTTCTGATGGTTGCATTTTACGTTACTATAGTGAAATATCAAAAGCAGGAACTAACATTGGTGCAATGTGTGTGTGTCATCTGCCATTCTGTCGCATGAGTACATTTAACACCATGGTCAAGATACAGAAATGATCCATAACCACATGGATATTTTTCCTGCTCCCCTGTTAGTGTCACACAATACTCACTTTTCTGCCACTAACCCTAACCTTGACAAGGTAACCACAAAAGCCCAGATGGGCCCTTTTCAGTTTCTAATGATACTGAGTTGTTTTTTAGATATTTCAGAGACAACACAACAAAAGCACAAGTCACATATCTCATGAAGCATGAGCAAATAATAAGAATAATAATGCCGGGATGGTCATTTTTTGAATCACTGTTTGGAATATATATGCTTGTATTTCTGCTTGGATACATACCTAAGCTCAGAATTTCTATATCACATAATATATGTATATTTAATTATGGAAGATTTTTATTTTTTAAAATATTACTACTATGTTGACGCTATGTGGCTATGATAGCATTTGTAGGTTAATTGTATATCTAGCATTTTGCTATACTCATGGATTTTTTCATAAGCAAATGTATTATCTGTATGCTATTTTATTTTTGTTGTCTCCTATCTTGATAGCGTTTATTTTATTTTATTGTCTTACTGCACTGAGTAACAATACTAGTTTGCAGTATAAAGTAAGTGATTACTGTCCTTGCACTTTTTCTTCACTTATAATGCAAGTATTAATGGCTAGATTTTCTTTTAAAACTCATTGGGTATGTATTACTATTAAATGTCATTCAAAATAAATACTTCCAAGTTGTGTTTCTTCTCTGACTCTGTGTTTAAAATAGTTCTTAAAAATTTTGAACATATGGACTTCTTATTTGTGTCTGTTATTGATTTCTACATAACTGTATTTTCACGAGAAAAAAAATTGTGTCTGAGTCAAAGCCTTGAAATGTGTTGAGGTGGCTGAAAAGGAATGAAACAAATGTATGGCTTGATTTATTCATTAGGTCAAGGTGGTTATTATAACTCAAATCTTCTCTAGTCTTACATATTTCCTATGTGTACTCAATCTATCAACCACAAATAGGGTAGGTTTGCTAAAATGTTCTATGAAGATTGTCATTTTTTTGTGTGTGTCTTATTGAAGGTCAGCCTACTTCTTACCCTATAATTTTAGTATAAATATTTTCAAATATACAAGATTGAAAGCAGTTTACAGTGCAGTCCTATAAAACTTCCCCCTAAATATTGCAGTTAGCATTGCACAGAAGCATTGGGATAGAAGAAGCACAAGCTGGAATCAAGATTGCCAGGAGAAATATCAATAACCTCAGATATGCAGATGACACCACCCTTAGCACAGAAAGTGAAGAGGAACTAAAGAGCCTCTTGATGAAAGTGAAAGAGGAGAGTGAAAAAGTTGGCTTAAAGCTCAACATTCAGAAAACTAAGATCATGGAATCTGGGCCTATCACTTCATGGGAAATAGATGGGGAAAAAATGTAAACAGTGTCAGACTTTATTTTGGGGGGCTCCAAAATCACTGCAGATGGTGACTACAGCCATGAAATTAAAAGACGCTTACTCCTTGGAAAGAAAGTTATGACCAAGCTAGATAGCATATTCAAAAGCAGAGACATTACTTTGCCGACTAAGGTCCGTGTAGTCAAGGCTATGGTTTTTCCAGTGGTCATGTATGGATGTGAGAGTTGGACTATGAAGAAAGCTGAGCATCGAAGAATGGATGCTTTTGAAGTGTGGTGTTGGAAAAGACTCTTGAGGGTCCCTTGGACTGCAAGGAGATCCAACCAGTCCATCCTTAAGGAGATCAGCCCTGGGTGTTCATTGGAAGGACTGACATTGAAGCTAAAACTCCAATACTTTGGCCTCTTGATGTGAAGAGCTGACTCATTGGAAAAGACTCTGATGCTGGTAGGGATTGGGGGCAGGAGGAGAAGGGGATGACAGAGGATGAGATGGCTGGATGGCATCATTGACTCAATGGACATGGGTTTGGGTGAACTCCAGGAGTTGGTGATGAACAGGGAGGCCTGGTGTGCTGCGATTCCTGGGGTCGCAAAAGTTGGACATGACTGAGCGACTGAACTGAACTGATGCTTGTTTTTTCACATATATGTTCATTTCTTTCTCCACTTTTCAATCCAGCTTATTCTTTTGACATATTTCAAAGTAAACTTCAGTACACTTTCGCTTCTGCTGCTAAATCACTTCAGTCATGTCTGACTCTGTGCAACCCTATGGACTGTAACCTACCAGGCTCCTCTGCCCATGGGATTCTCTGGGCAAGAATACTTGAGTGGGTTGCCATGCTCTCCTCCAGGAGATCTTCCCAACACAGGGATTGAACCTGAGTATCTTCTGTGTCCTGCATTGGCAGGCGGGTTCTTCACCACTAGCGCCATTTGGGAAGCCCAGTATTTCAGCGTGCATCATGTGTAACATTGAGAAGAATTCCATATTTACTTACTCTAAAAGAATTGAGATAAAATTTACTTGCATAAGTGTATCTTTGATAAGTTCCCATGACTCTGCACACCTGTGCAAATAAAACCTTTGTCAATATGTAGGACATGTCTCCTCCTGATAAATCCTTGCTTAACCCAGGCAAATTTTCCTCTGATTTTTTTTTCTACCCCAGATTAGTTTTACCTGTTTTTGACGTTTATATATGTAATAATATAGCACCTTTTATAAGGCTTTTTTTTCACATAGTATTGTGATTTTGAGATTTATCCATGTTGTTTTGTTTCTTCCATTTTATTGCTGAATAGCATTCCATTATTTTTTTCTATATCTGTAGCACTGTTGTTTTATTGATTTTTTTATGGATGGACACCTGGGTTGTTTCTAGTTTGGGGACATACATATATACAAATTCACATCTGTGTATTTTATTATTCTTGATGAATTGTACCTTTTGATTAGAATATTGAAACTTTGTCTCTAGAAGTGTTCTTTACCAAAAGACTATTTTCCATTTACTAATNATTGACTCAATGGACATGGGTTTGGGTGAACTCCAGGAGTTGGTGATGAACAGGGAGGCCTGGTGTGCTGCGATTCCTGGGGTCGCAAAAGTTGGACATGACTGAGCGACTGAACTGAACTGATGCTTGTTTTTTCACATATATGTTCATTTCTTTCTCCACTTTTCAATCCAGCTTATTCTTTTGACATATTTCAAAGTAAACTTCAGTACACTTTCGCTTCTGCTGCTAAATCACTTCAGTCATGTCTGACTCTGTGCAACCCTATGGACTGTAACCTACCAGGCTCCTCTGCCCATGGGATTCTCTGGGCAAGAATACTTGAGTGGGTTGCCATGCTCTCCTCCAGGAGATCTTCCCAACACAGGGATTGAACCTGAGTATCTTCTGTGTCCTGCATTGGCAGGCGGGTTCTTCACCACTAGCGCCATTTGGGAAGCCCAGTATTTCAGCGTGCATCATGTATAACATTGAGAAGAATTCCATATTTACTTACTCTAAAAGAATTGAGATAAAATTTACTTGCATAAGTGTATCTTTGATAAGTTCCCATGACTCTGCACACCTGTGCAAATAAAACCTTTGTCAATATGTAGGACATGTCTCCTCCTGATAAATCCTTGCTTAACCCAGGCAAATTTTCCTCTGATTTTTTTTTCTACCCCAGATTAGTTTTACCTGTTTTTGACGTTTATATATGTAATAATATAGCACCTTTTATAAGGCTTTTTTTTCACATAGTATTGTGATTTTGAGATTTATCCATGTTGTTTTGTTTCTTCCATTTTATTGCTGAATAGCATTCCATTATTTTTTTCTATATCTGTAGCACTGTTGTTTTATTGATTTTTTTATGGATGGACACCTGGGTTGTTTCTAGTTTGGGGACATACATATATACAAATTCACATCTGTGTATTTTATTATTCTTGATGAATTGTACCTTTTGATTAGAATATTGAAACTTTGTCTCTAGAAGTGTTCTTTACCAAAAGACTATTTTCCATTTACTAATATAACAGCACCACTTTACTTATGGTTATTATATCTGGCAATAATTCTCCACACCTAAACTTTGATTTCTCTGAGTTTTGATCTCTCTTTGCATGAGAATTTGTCATTTATTAAGAATCTCTGATTTTTTAATGTTTATTTTAATTTTTATATTTTAAACGTGTTTTCATATTTTTTGTGCTATTTGTCTTTTAGATTGGATCTCTGTATTTTTTGGATTGATTATATAATAATAATCAGTCTTTTTATAATCTTCATGAACAAGATAGGACCTACCTCTGAATGCTTTATTTTTCAACTTTTTAATATTTTTGTTCAGTATATTTGTTTTATCCTATTTTATTGAATCTTTAAATTGAACAGTAATATTAATTTTAAGTCTAAATAGTAAACTATGTTATTAAGTATTAAATTTGTTACTTATCCTATTTGCTTGCTTATTTGACTTTTCAGCTTGGATTATTAATCTCTACTGAAAATATAGTCTGTAGAAGTTACTAAATTATTTACTAGTGGAAAAAGAAACTCACTTCTTTTCAGTAAAATATCATTATTTCTGTAATCAATTTTAGGTTTCACTGTGATTCTGGTGCAGAATCTGAAAAGTTCTCAATCATTATCTGAACTAATATTGCCTTCTTGTTTAATCCTTCTGCAATCTTTTCTCTGAATTTTTATTTATAATCTAATTATGTTAACCTCTTCATTATATTAAAAAAATATTTTATGATTTTCTTTTCTCTATGTTGTACTCTGAATAAATTTTCATAATCCATACTCATGTTTCTTTATAATCCAACTCTCACATCCATACATGACTACTGGAAAACTCATAGCTTTGACTAGACAGACCTTTTAATGTAGAATTTATAGGAAATTTCTAGGCAACTTGTGGATTTTCTAGGCAATTGACTGGTTAATCATTTCAGTGGAAACAGTAGTTCAGAACCAAAGATTACCTTACCAGTGTAAGATCTCAGAGAAATTGTTGCATGCATTGTGAAGATTTAATTGCTATAGGCTATGGGTTATATACAATAAAACTGTCTTTTTCAAGATATGGGGGCACCATCAGATTTCTGACCAGAAGCAAATCTTTTCTTAATATAGATCTTAATTTTCTCTTTTTTATTTGAAAGCCGAGCACCAAAGAATTGATAATTTTGAACTGTGGTGTTGGAGAAGACTCTTGAGAGTCCCTTGGACTGCAAGGAGATCCAACAAGTCAGTCCTAAAGGAAATGAGTCCTGAATATACACTGGAAGGACTGATGCCAAAGCTGAAACTCCAATACTTTGGCCACATGATGCAAAGAAATGACTCATTGGAAAAGACCCTGATGCTGGGAAAGAGATTGAAGATGGGAGGAGAAGGGGATGACAGATGATGAGATGGTTGGAGGCATCACCAACTCGATGGACATGAGTTTGAGCAAGCACCGGGAGTTGGTGATGGTCAGGGAAGCCTGGCATACTGCAGTCCATGGGGTCGCAAAGAGTTGGATACAAGTGAGTGACTGAGTCCCTTGCAGTCTAAGGGATTCTCAAGAGTCTTCTCCAACAGCACAGTTCAAAAGCATCAATTCTTTGGTGCTCAGCCTTCTTCATAGTCTAACTCTCACATCCATACATGATCACTGGAAAAGCCATAGCCTTGACTAGACAGAACTTTGTTGGCAAAGTAATGTCTCTGCTTTTCAATATGCTGTCTAGGTTGATCATAACTTTTCTTCCAAGGAGCAAGTGTCTTTTAATTTCATAGCTGCAGTCACCATTCTGCAGTGACTTTGGAGCCCTCCATAATAAAGTCAGCCACTGTTTTCACTGTTTCCCTCTCTATTTGCCGTGAAGTGAGGGGACTGGATGCCATGATCTTAGTTGTCTGAATGTTGAGTTTTAAGCTAACTTTTCATTCTTCTCTTTACTTTCATCAAGAGACTCTTTAGTTCTTCTTCACTTTCTGCTGTTAAGGGTTGTGTCATCTGCATATCTGAGGTTATTGATATTTCTCCTGGCAATCTTGATTCCAGCTTATACTTCATCCAGCCCAGCGTTTCTCATGATGCATTCTGCATAAAAGTTAAATAAGCAGGGTGACAATATACAGCCTTGACATACTCCTTTCCCTATTTGGAACCAGTCTTTTCCATGATCCAAGGGACATTGGCTATTTGATCTCTGGTTCCTCTGCCTTTTCTAAAACCAGCTTGAACATCGGGAAGTTCACGGCTCCCGTACTATTGAAGCCTGTCTTGGAGATTTTTGAGCATTACTTTCCTAGCGTGTGAGATGAGTGCAATTGTGTGGTAGTTTGAGCATTCTTTGGCATTGCCTTTCTTTGAGTGGGGTGAAAACTGACCTTTATCCAGTCCTGTGGCCACTGCTGAGTTTTTCAAATTTGCTGGCATATTGAGTGCAGCACTTTCAAAGCATCATGTTTCAGGATATGAAATAGCTCAACTGGAATTCCATCACCTTCACTAGCTTTGTTCATAGTGATGTTTCCTAAGGCCTACTTGACTTTGCATTCCAGGATTTCTGGCTCTAGGTTTGTGATCATGCCATTGTGGTTATGTGGGCCATGAAGATCTTTTTTGTATAGTTCTTCTGTGTATTCTTGTCACCTGTTCTTAATATCTTCTGCTTCTGTTAGGTCCCTACTATTTCTGTCCTTTATTGTGCCCACTTTTGCAGGAAATATTCCCTTGATATCTCTAATTAAGTCTATGCTTTAGCTTTAAACAACTATGTTTCCTGTTGTTCCCTTCTGGTTTTCAATATTGTTTTTTATCCACACCTGAAGGTGTGATGTTCATATCTCACCCCTAAACACAGGTCACCATTTAGACTCCCAATTCTAGGTCTGCTCAAGCTTTCAGTACCTGTTCCTTCCAGAAGTACTTTTAAGAATATGACTATGAATTTCTTTGTGTTGCTAAAACTAAACTCTTCTACCCTTCCTGAAGAAGTTTTCGATACATTTGGTTCTGTAGCTATTTTAATTTGTTTTGTGCCTGTGATTCTTTTTATCAGTATAAGACAGATGGAGAGGACAGTTGTAGAATTTCTAGGCAATTGAATGGTTAATCATTTCAGTGGAAACAATAGTTCAGAACCAGAGATTACCTTACCAGTGTAAGATCTCAGAGAAATTGTTGCTTATATTATGAAGTTTTAATTGCTATAGGTTGTGGCTTGTATACTATAACACTGTTATTTTTTTTTTTTCAAGATACGGGGACACCATCATATTTCTGACCAGAAGCAAATCATTTCTTAATATAGATCTTAATTTTCTCTCTTTTATTTGAATTTGTGTCCTAATCAAAAATCTACCATAAATTTTTTAGATGCTACAATTTCCACTCTCTTCTCTTCTATTGAAGTCAACTGCAATACTTTGGAAGACAGTTGTTCCTTAAGCCCTTATTGTCATTTATCTAATGGCTATTGCAGTTTATGATGAGAGTCCACACAGAGAAAACACAAGCAATGATTGTTGGATTGACTGAAACAGAGTTGAATCATATAAGTTATCTTTTGGTTTACTGTGAACTTAAAGGCTTTACACAATCAGTGTAATCATACTTCAAAGTCATTTTTTGAACATGAGCATATAAAATGGAGAATTCTTATGCTAAATAATAAGGAAAACAACTACTTTTAAGAATGAAAAAGTAATTCATTGTTAAATAGTTCATGTTTTAATGTTTAGATCTGTAAATAGTAAAGTGTTACATAAATGTTTGATTTTATTTAACTCAGATACTAATTTGGCCTTTTTGCCAAGCCTGCTTTTAATTGCTTTAGAATTTCCAAATGCCTGCCATCAAAGAGAAAATACAAGTAATCAGACCCTCTGTGAGCACAGCAGGTGCAGGAGACAGAAAGCAGAGAATGATGCCCATCCACAAACTCCTCTCCTAGAAAGAGATTTCAGAGTTCAGCTTGGGATTGTGCAAACAGCATATGGATTTGCTTCGATGCTGAGGAGCTAATCCAAGAGCTGGTTTGCTTAATTGAGATCATGCATCTATAGTCTTAAAATACCCATCTAGAGAAAGTGCTAATTCTACAGGCAAATAAATAATATAATGGATGTGAAAATGATTTTAAAACCAGTAAGTCATGATACAAATGCGAGTTATTATTACAACTATGATCTATAACATTGTATTTGGCTGCAGATGTTTTTTTCTTAATATTCAAATTTAAACTCAACTACTGAAATTGAGTGCTTTAACCTTGTTATTGTTTTTGAGCAATGGACACACCCACAGAGTTTTGGCTCAAGTTTTCATGGTAGTAAAATAAAAATAGTTATTTTTTAAATTGAAGTGTAAATAACATATATTAGTTTCCAGTGTACAGTGTTATGGTTGAATATTTATATATATTATAAAATGATCACAGTATGTCTAGTTAACATCTGTCATCACACATACATAGTTGTAAAACTGTCTTTGGTTCAAATTTCATGCTAATAGAATGGTCACAGAAAGCAATAATAATTGTTTTTAATTGCAGAAAAAACACTGTCATTATTCTCTGCTCTGTCCTAAAAGCCAGGCTATGGGTAATATTGAAAATTAGCCCTTCCTTTGATTTGTTTTTGTGCTCTGAGGTACAAACTGGGTTCTCCCCTCAGCTTTGACTTGAAGTAGGAGATTATGGGAAAACAATAAGACACATGGAAAAATGTTTGTGTATCAAAGGTTTGTGAGTACACGGATATGTGGGTAAACATAAATTTCTGTGTGACAAGACTTTATAACAGTAAAATATTAAAAGCAACTTTTCTTCCAGTTTATATGGATTAAATAAAAGTCGATATATCCATATGGTAGAATATTATATGGGATTTCCCAGGTGGCACTAGTGGTTGGTAAAGAACCCACCTGCCAGTTTAGGAGATGCAAGAGGTACAGGTCCCATCCGTTTGTAGGGAAGATCTCCTGGAGGAGGGCATGGCAACCCACTCCAGAATATTTATGAGGAATTTATGACATTATGTGTATATATCAGTTCAGTTCAGTTGCTCAGTCATGTCCGACTCTTTGCAACCCCATGAATCTCAGAACGCCAGCCCTCCCTGTCCATCACCAAGTCCATTGAGTCGGTGATGCCATCCAGCCATCTCATCCTCTGTTGTCCCCTTCTCCTCCTGCCCCCAATCCCTCCCAGCATCAGAGTCTCTTCCAATGAGTCAACTCTTCGCATGAGGTGGCCAAAGTATTGGAGCTTCAGCTTTAGCATCAGTCCTTCCAAAGAACGCCCAGGACTGATCTCCTTTAGAATGGACTGGTTGGATCTCCTTGCAGTCCAAGGAACTCTCAAGAGTCTTTTCCAACACCACAGTTCAAAAGCATCAATTCTTTGGTGCTCAGCTTTCTTCACAGTCCAACTCTCATATCCATACATGACCACTGGAAAAACCATAGCCTTGACTAGACGGACCTTTGTTGGCAAAGTAATGTCTCTGCTTTTGAATATGCTATCTAGGTTGGTCATAACTTTCCTTCCAAAGAGTAAGCGTCTTTTAATTACATGGCTGCAGTCACCATCTGCAGTGATTTTGGAGTTCCCTCAAATAAAGTCTGACACTGTTTCCACTGTTTCCCCATCTATTTCCCATGATGCGATGGGCCCAGATTCCATGATCTTAGTTTTCTGAATGTTGAGCTTTAAGCCAACTTTTTTACTCTCCACTTTCACTTTCATCAAGAGGCTTTTGAGTTCCTCTTCACTTTCTGCCTTAAGGGTGGTGTTATCTGCATATCTGAGGTTATTGATATTTCTCCTGGCAATCTTGATTCCAGCTGGGCTTCTTCCAGCCCAGCGTTTCTCATGATGTACTTTGCATAGAAGTTAAATAAGCAGGGTGATAACATACAGCCTTGACATACTTCTTTTCCTATTTGGAACCAGTCTATATACATGATGTAATTTTCCGTGAAAAAGCAGTAGTCAGGGTCAGTCACACATTAGAATTTAAATGTTGTGCAAAATGTGGCAGAAATAGTGGATGGAATACATTCAATGACTTTTCTATTTTGCCTATAATATTGTGCAGTTTGTGGGACCTTTCTTCCCCATCCAGTACTGAACCCTGGGCCGTGGCAGTGAAAGCTCAGAGTCCTAATCACTGGACTGCCAGGGAATTCCCTATCTTGCCTAAATTTTGAACAATAAGCACATTTGTTGTTGTTGTTGTCAGGACAAAGAAATAAAATATTACTTAAAAATGTAAAGCCTTTTCACTAAGACACTCATTGGCCAACTACAACCAAATCCAGGCAGCAACCTGAATTCATAAGTGAAACTGATTGAAACACAGCTTTGCCCACTTGCTTATCTGTTGTCTGATCCTCTGTGTTCAACAACTGCAGAGGTGAATAGTTGAGCAGAGACCATATGGCCCACAAATCCTGAAGTATTTATTATCTGGACCTTTACTGGGAAAAGTTTGCTGATGGCAATTGTAGGCTCTTATCCTGCTATTAGTCTCTTCCTAGTGATTCTTTTTTAGAAAAATTATTTCCATTTTATTGAAGCATGTGCGTGCATGTACACTCAGCTGCTTCGGTCGTTTCTGAGTCTTTGTGACTCTATGGACTGTAGCCCTCCAGGCTTCTCTGTCCATGGGATTCTCCAGGCAAGAATGCTGGAGTTGCCATGCCCTCCTCTAGGGGATCTTCCTGACCCACAAATCGAATCCATGTCTCCTGCTTTGCAGGAAGATTCTTTACTGCTGAGCCACTGGGGAAGCTCTTATTGAAGTATATTTTTTTGCTTGTTCTTTGATTTTTTAAATTGAAATATAGTTGATTTACAATGCTGTGTTAGTTTCAGGTGTATAGCAAAGTGATTCAGTTATATACATATACATATATATATATATATATATATATATGCTGCTAAGTCAAGACAGTCATGTCCAACTCTGTGCGACCCCATAGATGGCAGCCCACCAGGCTCCCCTGTCCATGGGATTTCCCAGGCAAGAGTACTGGAGTGGGTTGCCATTGCCTTCTCCAATTTCATATGAAACATATATTCTTTCTCAGAATTTTTTCCCCTTGTATGTTATTATAAAACGTTGAATATGGTTCCCTGTGCTATACAGAAGGTCCTTGTTGATAATTAGTTTTATAGTGTGTGCATGCTAATCCCCAATTCCTAATTTATCCCTCCTCAGCTTTCCTCCCTGGTAACCAAAAATTTGTTTTCTATGTCGGTGAGTCTATTTCTCTGTCTAACTT
>SJYW01013881.1:25487-44228 GCA_006410735.1 Raphicerus campestris | reverse complement strand
CCATCCAGCCATCTCATCCTCTGTTGTCCCCTTCTCCTCCTGCCCCCAATCCCTCCCAGCATCAGAGTCTCTTCCAATGAGTCAACTCTTCGCATGAGGTGGCCAAAGTATTGGAGCTTCAGCTTTAGCATCAGTCCTTCCAAAGAACGTCCAGGACTGATCTCCTTTAGAATGGA
This sequence comes from Raphicerus campestris, assembly GCA_006410735.1. NCBI lineage: Eukaryota > Metazoa > Chordata > Mammalia > Artiodactyla > Bovidae > Raphicerus > Raphicerus campestris. The sequence goes on along the minus strand of SJYW01013881.1, from coordinate 44,052 downwards.
CTGGTTGGATCTCCTTGCAGTCCAAGGAACTCTCAAGAGTCTTTTCCAACACCACAGTTCAAAAGCATCAATTCTTTGGTGCTCAGCTTTCTTCACAGTCCAACTCTCATATCCATACATGACCACTGGAAAAACCATAGCCTTGACTAGACGGACCTTTGTTGGCAAAGTAATGTCTCTGCTTTTGAATATGCTATCTAGGTTGGTCATAACTTTCCTTCCAAAGAGTAAGCATCTTTTAATTACATGGCTGCAGTCACCATCTGCAGTGATTTTGGAGTTCCCTCAAATAAAGTCTGACACTGTTTCCACTGTTTCCCCATCTATTTCCCATGATGCGATGGGCCCAGATTCCATGATCTTAGTTTTCTGAATGTTGAGCTTTAAGCCAACTTTTTTACTCTCCACTTTCACTTTCATCAAGAGGCTTTTGAGTTCCTCTTCACTTTCTGCCTTAAGGGTGGTGTTATCTGCATATCTGAGGTTATTGATATTTCTCCTGGCAATCTTGATTCCAGCTGGGCTTCTTCCAGCCCAGCGTTTCTCATGATGTACTTTGCATAGAAGTTAAATAAGCAGGGTGATAACATACAGCCTTGACATACTTCTTTTCCTATTTGGAACCAGTCTATATACATGATGTAATTTTCCGTGAAAAAGCAGTAGTCAGGGTCAGTCACACATTAGAATTTAAATGTTGTGCAAAATGTGGCAGAAATAGTGGATGGAATACATTCAATGACTTTTCTATTTTGCCTATAATATTGTGCAGTTTGTGGGACCTTTCTTCCCCATCCAGTACTGAACCCTGGGCCGTGACAGTGAAAGCTCAGAGTCCTAATCACTGGACTGCCAGGGAATTCCCTATCTTGCCTAAATTTTGAACAATAAGCACATTTGTTGTTGTTGTTGTCAGGACAAAGAAATAAAATATTACTTAAAAATGTAAAGCCTTTTCACTAAGACACTCATTGGCCAACTACAACCAAATCCAGGCAGCAACCTGAATTCATAAGTGAAACTGATTGAAACACAGCTTTGCCCACTTGCTTATCTGTTGTCTGATCCTCTGTGTTCAACAACTGCAGAGGTGAATAGTTGAGCAGAGACCATATGGCCCACAAATCCTGAAGTATTTATTATCTGGACCTTTACTGGGAAAAGTTTGCTGATGGCAATTGTAGGCTCTTATCCTGCTATTAGTCTCTTCCTAGTGATTCTTTTTTAGAAAAATTATTTCCATTTTATTGAAGCATGTGCGTGCATGTACACTCAGCTGCTTCGGTCGTTTCTGAGTCTTTGTGACTCTATGGACTGTAGCCCTCCAGGCTTCTCTGTCCATGGGATTCTCCAGGCAAGAATGCCGGAGTTGCCATGCCCTCCTCTAGGGGATCTTCCTGACCCACAAATCGAATCCATGTCTCCTGCTTTGCAGGAAGATTCTTTACTGCTGAGCCACTGGGGAAGCTCTTATTGAAGTATATTTTTTTGCTTGTTCTTTGATTTTTTAAATTGAAATATAGTTGATTTTCAATGTTGTGTTAGTTTCAGGTGTATAGCAAAGTGATTCAGTTATATACATATACATACATATATATATATATATATGCTGCTAAGTCAAGACAGTCATGTCCAACTCTGTGCGACCCCATAGATGGCAGCCCACCAGGCTCCCCTGTCCATGGGATTTCCCAGGCAAGAGTACTGGAGTGGGTTGCCATTGCCTTCTCCAATTTCATATGAAACATATATTCTTTCTCAGAATTTTTTCCCCTTGTATGTTATTATAAAACGTTGAATATGGTTCCCTGTGCTATACAGAAGGTCCTTGTTGATAATTAGTTTTATAGTGTGTGCATGCTAATCCCCAATTCCTAATTTATCCCTCCTCAGCTTTCCTCCCTGGTAACCAAAAATTTGTTTTCTATGTCGGTGAGTCTATTTCTCTGTCTAACTTCTTTCTCTAGGTCTATCCATGTTGCTGCAAATGGCATCATTTTTGATGACTGAGCAGTATTCCAAGTGTAACTCTACTACAGTTCTGACTCTGCATCTGAGCAGTGCTCAACTAGCTCTGCTCCCCCTGATCCCTTCCTTACCCACAGCAGAACTTCTCCCTGGAACTCTTCACTGTTTTTTTGGAACTCAAATCTCATGGTGCACCGTCAGCTACATCTGGGATGTTCTGGGGGCATGGACACTAGCAGGGCTCTGCTTGGAGCCAGCACCACCCGAGATGCCCCTTTAGCCACTTCCTGGTGGATGCTGTGCCTTGAAGCTCCATCACTGCTCTGCTCTTTTGGAGGCTGAGGCTGACCCAGTACCTCTCCCTGGTATCCACCTCCAGAGAGGCAGCCCCTGCACTGACTGCCCTGTGTCCTGACTGGCTCTGTGAGCCTCTTCAGTTCTCTCCAGATCCTTCCTCACACTTTTTGGAGCCCAGTGGATCTGAGACAACCCTACGTACGAGCCCTTGGCTGCCTGTCTCGGTCCCTAATAAGGTCTCAGTGCTACAAGCTAAACACTGTCTAGGCAGCAGGCCAGCAGAAGACAGGCCTGATCAGACACTTGGCCCTCCCAGCTCACTGACAGCAGGAAAGAAATAGCACTGACTGTCCTTCAAGTGAGAAAAACAAAAACGAAAACAAAAACAATAACAGCAAGAACAAACATGTCCAGACATGTACGTTAGTTCGTGTCCAGTTTATATAGGCCTATGCATGCATCCTTTGCTTTCACGTGTACTTTACTGCACAGTATTGTTGCTGTGCAACCTGAGGTGCTTACTAACAAAAACCTGATGGAATTGGAAGCCTAGAGAAAGGACAGAGAGAGACAAGAGGGTGAAGAAGTAACTGAAGAGGTTCATGATGCAGGAAATGGCAAGTGGATTTTCTTTAAGGAGGTACTGTTAGTTTTGGGGGCTTCCCTGGTGGCTGAGGTGACCCGAAAGTAGAACAAACAGCTCCTAAAAGTTGCAGCATCCATTCAGAATGCAAATTCAGTACAGTCGTGTCAACTGTGATGAGCAAAGAAGAGTTACTATCCAAATATCACTGGATTGTTTTTTCAAGAGGGTAGATAGAATTGAATTCAGCAAGGAAGTAGAACCTGTGCCGTCAATGGAGGTTGTGAGTGAGACTGCAACCTGCCCTTCGTCTCCTAATGCTGACCATCCCTCAGCCCCACCACCTCCTACCTCCTTTCTCCTCCAGTCAATAGCTCTTCTTGCCTGTTCACTTGATGTCAATCCTGTATGGTAGCTCCTGTACTGTAGTACTGTACTATTCAAGGTACTGTACTGTAAGATTAAACACGTTTTATTCTTTGCTTGTTTTTTTGTGTATTATTTGTGTGAAAGCATTATAAACTTATTAGGATGCAGTAATATATAGCCAATCGTGTGAGCTGGGCACCTTGGCTAAGTTTGTTGGACTTACAAACAAACTGGACTCAATGAGCATCCTCTCAGAATGGGACTCATTCATATTTGTAGGAGACTTACTGTGTATTGTGATTTTCTGGGATTCTGATTTTTCATGTTATGATTTTTTTCTGGGATTTTTCAGGTTGCTAGTAGTAAGTCAAATTTTTGAATGTTGATGTCATGAAGTCAAGGCTACCAGGTCTGCTGATGTGAAGACTCATGTCTTACATGCATGGGCTCTGAGTCATAGCTGCCCTCTAAGGACCCCTTCTTGTTTAACTTCCTGACCAACAGACTGCCTTACTTGCATCTCTGGAGCAAAGATATCTGGGTTTTCTGTGTAACACTGGCTCAGTCCTGTACATCTGGGAACCTTGACTTTTCTCCCTTGAGATATGCAAACTTGTATTTTGTTTGACTAGTTCTCACTTCCTTTGAGTAGAACTTGGATTTCTTGTGGCCATGAGTTCCCATTATTCAGTCTCCTACACCACATTTTAATAATCTTCCAGTTGAATATTTTGGATATTAACCCACTGGTTAGTGTCTGGTGAGGTTGCCATTCTTTTTTACACTTGATTTTGGAACATCATGTTTGCCCCTTACTCTCATAAGCCTGGGAAGAGGCAATTGCTTTGGTCTTCACTTTCCTTCATGGGCATCAGTTATCCAGGGTTAAAGTTTTAAAAGCTTCTCCCACCAGCACAAAATTCAATTAGAATTTTGTTCACGCCTTTGAGGTTCTATGTGAAATTGCTGTTCAGCCTCTCAGTCATGTCCAACTCTTTGCAATTCCATGGACTGCAGTATGCTAGGCTTCCCTGCCCTTCACCATCTCTAGGGGTTTGCTCAAACTCAAATCCGTTGAGTCAGTGATGTCCATCCAATCATTTCATCCTCTGTTGTCCCCTTTTCCTCCTGTCTTTAATCTTTCCCACTATCGGAGTCTTTTCTAGTTATAGTTATTTCTGAACAGATAAAATGAAGCTGAGCAAACACTTTGAACTTTGTCAATATTATCAGAAGGAAGCTCAGATGAAAGTAAAAAGTGTTCAGAGGTGCCCCATGTCACCCTAACAGGCATCCTCAAAAATAGCTATACCCAAATGAGTCCTCTGTGCAGTTGTAATGCTGAGTCTTAGGGCACTTTGTGGTGGCTGGTCCTTTCACATAGGATGTTAGGCATCAGGCATGTTTCTTTTACAAAAACAGTAGACTTTTTAAGGGTCCACATGACACCCAGCCTGATCACAGATCTCCCTTGGGAAGGAGAATACAAATACTGCTGAATATGTATTTTATTTCCTGCAATTCACTCGCTGACACTCCTAGTCCATTAATCACCTTTATGTGATTTTATTTTTGCAAGAAGGGATGTGGTGGCTACATCCATCATTTGCAGTCATCCTCATAGCTTTCATCAGTCTGAACATGGACATGATGTCAAAGACGACTAGCATGTAGAGTATAGGCATCATTTACCTGGAGGTGGGGAATAGGAGTCCCGGATGTTTGCTGCTTCTGCAGTGGATAAAACTGGAATAGATGCCCTTCTCTAGCCTTGAGCTTAAGTTGTGTTTTTGTCACATCAGTCACTACTATTTAGGCCATTTTCTAACCACACCCTGATGGGCATTGCCCTNAAGTAAAAGGTGTTCAGAGGTGCCCCATGTCACCCTAACAGGCATCCTCAAAAATAGCTATACCCAAATGAGTCCTCTGTGCAGTTGTAATGCTGAGTCTTAGGGCACTTTGTGGTGGCTGGTCCTTTCACATAGGATGTTAGGCATCAGGCATGTTTCTTTTACAAAAACAGTAGACTTTTTAAGGATCCACATGACACCCAGCCTGATCACAGATCTCCCTTGGGAAGGAGAATACAAATACTGCTGAATATGTATTTTATTTCCTGCAATTCACTCGCTGACACTCCTAGTCCATTAATCACCTTTATGTGATTTTATTTTTGCAAGAAGGGATGTGGTGGCTACATCCATCATTTGCAGTCATCCTCATAGCTTTCATCAGTCTGAACATGGACATGATGTCAAAGACGACTAGCATGTAGAGTATAGGCATCATTTACCTGGAGGTGGGGAATAGGAGTCCCGGATGTTTGCTGCTTCTGCAGTGGATAAAACTGGAATAGATGCCCTTCTCTAGCCTTGAGCTTAAGTTGTGTTTTTGTCACATCAGTCACTACTATTTAGGCCATTTTCTAACCACACCCTGATGGGCATTGCCCTCTTTAAGAAAGAACTCAGCTGTGAACTCACTTCTACTGCAGTGAGTACTAACCAAGGGTCCTTTAGAGATCAAGGCCAAGAGATGCTAACCTCAGAAGGCAAAGATGCTGGATCATAACCCCTGGCAAGGATGCGGGAATTCCATGAGGTAAGGCTCCTTCCCCAGGATGAGGTGGCTGCCAGCGGCCTTCAATACCTCTTATTTTACCATTTCAAGCTTTTCGTAAGAGTAATATTGTTAGTGAGACTACTGACTTTTTTTTTTAATTTTATTTTTACTTTATTCTACTTTACAATACTGTATTGGTTTCACCATACATTGACATGAATCAGCCACAGGTGTACATGAGCTCCCAATTCTGAAACCCCCCTCCCATCTCCCACCCCATATCATCTCTCTGGATCATCCCCGTTCACCAGCCCCAAGCATCCTGTATCCTGTATCGAACATAGACTGGAGCCTCATTTCTAAAAGAGACTACTGACTTTTTAAGGAAGGTGATATGGCTGGCCCCTAGCAAAGAAGGCTGGCTGAAATGACTTATTGTGTACAAGATATGATGTCACACTGAGCCCAGGGGTTGGACTTTGAGTTCTGCCCACTAATCACTCAATATTGTCAGAATTGTAGAACTGACAGAGCTTGAAGTATGTTGACTAGTGTTAACTAAACACCTGCTGAAAATAATTGTACACAGCAGATATTCAGGTTCTTGTTGGTGATTTAGTTGCTAAGTCATGTCTGACTCCTGCAACCCCTGGACTGTAGCCCCTCAAACTCCTCTGTTCATGGGATTTTCAAGGTAAGAATACTAGAGTGGGTTGCCATTTCCTTCTCCAGGGCGTCTTCCTGACCCGGGGATTGAATCCAGGTCTCCTGCACTGCAGGCAGATTCTTTAGTGACTGAGCTACCAGGGAATTCCTCATCTCCAGTTCCCAGGGGATTGACTTTTCCTTGGGATGCAAGGTCAGTCCCTTCACCATGGAGCAAGTGGGCAGTTTGGAGGGCTTGTGTCATCGGGGAGCCACTTCTGGAACTTAGAACTGACTGAGCTGCTTTATTGTCTAAGGTTGAATCAATCACTGATAGCCAATGATTTAATCTCTTGTGTTTATATGGTGATGGGCTTCGCAAGTGGTGCTAGTGGTAAAGAATCTGGTTGCCAGTGCGGGAGACATGAGTGACACGGGTTCGATTCCTGGGTTGAGAAGATCCCCTGGAGGAGGGAATGGCAACCCACTCCAGTATTCTTGCTGGAGAATCCCACAGACAGAGAATCCTAATGGGCTACAGTCTATAGGGTTGCAAAAAATCAGACATGATTGAAGTGACTCAGAATGCATGTATGTAATGAAGCCTCTATAAAAACCCAACAAGGACAGGGTTGTTTGGAGAGCTTCTGTGTTGATGAACCAGAACACATTCATTTGGCACAGTGCAGACCCTCAAACTCCATGAAGATGGAGGCTCTTTGTTTGCGATTCATCCTCTGTAACTCTTCACCTCTCTCTATCCTTCAGTGCCCTTTGCAGTAAATGGATCATCTAGTAAGTACATCAGTTTCCAGAGTTCTACAAGCTTCTCTGGAAAATTAATCAAACCTCAGGAGGAGTTGTGGGAAGCTATTGTACAGCCAGTCAGAAGTACAGATAAGTGCTTGGTCTTGTGATGGCTGTCTGTCTGAAGTGGAGGGAGGTTTTATGGGACTGGCTTCCCTGGTGGTTCAGCTGGTAAAGAACCCACTTGCCAATGCAGAAGACACAAAAGACTTGGGTTCCATCCCTGGTTTAGGAAGATCCCTGGAGAAGGAAGTGACAGCCAGTATTCTTGCTTGAAAAAGTCCATGGACAGAGGAACTGGTGGGATATAGTCCATGGGGGTCACAAAGAGTCAGACACAACTGAGCACACACCCATGCCCCGCATCTAGGGGGTCTCATGTAGTCTCTGGGCAGACAATGTCAGAACCGAGTTGAATTGTGGGACCCCTCCAAAGCTGGAGTCTGGAACATTGCTTGGTGTTTTGGGGGAACATCCCCTGCAGACTCCCAAGCAATGGAATTGGGTACTGGATCCTAAATAGTGCACTGTGCAGATGCCCTCGTGGAGGGGCCCATGCTTGGTTTAGAAGGCCACTCTCACCTTATTGAGTAAGAGACCCTGCCATTCGTTTGCACCAGGCCCGATCGATTTTGTGGCCAGATGCACATGGAAACACACAGAATTGCTTGCACTGAAGAAGGCTTTGCCCTTGAGGATTGCCTGCCAAGGGCTCTGGACATGGAGTGGGACGTTCTCTCAAACATGTAGATGGAAGGGCAGTCTGGAGCATCACCAAGGGGAGGAGCTATCCTCGTGAAGGGAGGTACTGGACAGCATCAGCACTGAGATGTGAGGTGTGATTATAAACGAGATGGCCCAGAACAAAGTCAGAAGCTGGAAAAAGTGACATTCCTTGTTGAGAAGTCAGTGGTTTGCTCCTAGACTGTGATGAGTGTAAGATACTGGAGCCCTGATGTGGGCGGTGCCTGAAAGCCTTAAATGGCACATCCAGGTACTCACATTTTGTGGTGGAATATTTTTCCTTACTGGATACATTAGACTGTAGAAGACCCAGTTTCCTTTTCTATATAGCAATGTTGCTGGCTCATCTCAGTAACTGAAAACTTTTTTTTTCATTTTGTAGCCCAGTTATCCTGCTGCTGCTGCTGCTCAGTCACTTTAGTCGTGTCCGACTCTGTGTGACCCCACAGACAGCAGCACACCAGGCTCCCACATCCCCGGGATTCTCCAGTCAAGAACACTGGAGTGTGTTGCCATTTCCTTCTGCAATGCAGGAAAGTGAAAAGTGAAAGTGAAGTCACTCAGCCGTGTCCAACTCTTTGCGAACCCATGGGCAGCAGCCCACCAGGTTCCTCTGTCCATGGAATTTCCTAGGCAAGATTACTGGAGTGGGGTGCCATTGCTTTCTCTGGATTCAGTCCCTGGGGTCACATAAAAGAGTCATACATGACTTAGCAACTGAACAGCAGCAAATGCTTTAAGTACTATGCTAACCATAGATACCTCTGCTTATTCTTATAAAAATACCATGAGGTAGGACCTATAAGTATACTCATTACACTGTTGAAAAACTGGAGCTTAGAACATAGAGAAGAGTGTGTTTGCCAAGGAAGAGGAGAGGTGGGGCAGGAAGGTTTGGGAGCTTGGGCTAGAAGATGCAAACTGTTACATGTAGGATGGGTAAACAACAAGTCCTTATTGTGTAACACAGGGGATATAGTCAGTATCCTGTGATAAACCATAATAGGAAAGAAAGTTAAAAAAGAACATTGTGTGTGTGTGTGTGTGTGTGTGTGTGTGTATGACTGAATCACTTTGCTCTACAGCAGAAATTAACACAACATTGTAAATTAATTATATAAAATAAATTTAAAAAAACTGGGGCTTAGAGAGTGAAACATTTTTGAAGGTTATATAGGTAGTAAATGTTGGAGCTCAGCAATCTGATTTTGGAGAAGTCCCATAACTTCTGTATTCAATGAGAAACATAATATTTATAATGTTTATAATTCTGATTCCTCTAATGTACTTGTTTATACTGAACTAGCCTAAGACTGATACTATCACATCAATTGCTTGGTTGACATCAGCTCCTTTGTTTAAGCCCTGACCCAGCTCTAGGGGAGCTCAGATCCTCCTCCTCTCTGCATCACATTGATCTAGAAAGCCTACAGCTAGTGCAGTACTTAGAATGCTAGGTTTGATCACTGGCTAGATGACTCCACCCTCCCTACCAGTTCTGAGTCCATCCAAAGAAATGATGCTATGTGTCTGAAATCAGCAGTTAGGATAGTATTCAACACTTAAGATCTCCTCTCTCTCTCTCTCTCTTTAGTCACTAAGTCATGTCTGACTCTTGCAACCCCCTGTAGCCTGCCAGGCTCCTCTGTCCATGGGATTCTCCAGGCAAGGATACTAGAGTGGGTTGCCATTTCCTTCTCTAGGGGATCTTCCTGACCCAGGAATCAAACCTGGGTCTCCTGCATTGCAGGCAGATTCTTTAACAACTGATCTATGAGGGAAGCCCCACCCATATCAAATGAAGGGGTGGGTGAAGGGCTGTGGATAATTCCAGACCAGAGTTTGGGAGATCTGAGGGGGTCACAATGTCACACTGCCCTTTTGAAGGTTGACCTATGCCCATCTCAAATCCCATGCTCTCTCTGTTTCTTCTGTCATGATGAGCATCCTTCTCTTAAAAGTCTCCCCTTTTCAAATGGCTGGCTATTTTTGCTTTTATGAACAAGGCTAAAGGGAGATCCTTCTTCATGGTGTTTCTATTCCTGACAACTTTTCCAGAAATTGAGGATTCCACAGGGAGGTCTGAGGGAATATGGCAGCTCAGAAGGTAAAATGTCTGCCTGCAATCTGGGAGACCAGGGTTCGATCCCTGAGTCAGGAAGATCCCCTGGAGAAGGGAATGGCTACCCATTCCAGTATTCTTGCTAGAAAATCCCATGGACAGAGAAGCTTGGTGGGACTCAGGTCCACAGGGTCACAAAGAGTCAGTCACAACTGAGCAACTAACACTTCACTTTCATAAAGACTTCCCACCCAGCAGAGCCATCTCATTCTACTCAAGACATTTTAATTTGTCTTCAAGGAAGCCCTGGGATTTGGAAAGTTGAGTAGAGATTCTTTGTTGATTCTGGGCTAACCTAGAAATTTGATAATTCTTCTGTGTTCCTGTTCTACTATAAAGGAAAGCTTTTGATTTTTTGCATTTCTCCTCCCAATGCCTGCCAAGTTAACATTTTTTGACTTCAGGATAGTTGGGAGCCATGAAAAGGCACTTCTTTTATTTAAGGAATATAGTATTTTATTTCTTTCCCCAAAGTTTTTTTTTTTTTTTTTTTTACAGCTTTTGCTTTTCTCATTCGCCTCCAGTCAAGTTGCTGGGAGGAGATGATGCCACAGAAACTGATACCTTATTTGCTTTTCTTTCTGACTCACAGGGTAACGCGCTTAGTTACTAATGAAAAATGCCAAGCTCCATCAATTTCACCTTCTGATTGCACATGATTGTTACTCATGTGCGAGGCTTATCATGTAGTTTTGGGAGGCGAAGCAAAGCAAACTGACCCTGCCATGAAATAAAATAAAAGCTTGATCGGCTCTGGTTAAATCCCAGCTCTGACATTCTCTAGATACAAAATCTTTCATAAGATCCTTTTTCTCTCTGAATCATATTTCTTTTTTCTATAAAAATAGAGTTGCTCTAGAGGTGTGTCATTATTTAATTTAAAAACAAGTCTGTAAAGCTTCCATAATAGTGTCTGGCAAATAGTAGCTGTGCAACTCATGTGAATGTCCTTTCAAATTTTCTTTAAAAAAAAAAAAATTGGGGCCACCCTCCGATAGCATGTGTGACCATGGATCCCTGCTGCTGTTGCTAAGTCGCTTCTGTCGTGTCCGACTCTGTGCGACCCCATAGATGGCAGCCCACCAGGCTCCCCTGTCCCTAGGATTCTCCAGGCAAGAACACTGGAGTAGGTTGCCATTTCCTTCTCCAATGTAGGAAAGTGAAAAGTGAAAGTGAAGTCGCTCAGTCATGTCTGACTCTTAGTGACCCCGTGGACTGCAGCCCACCAGACTCCTCCATCCATGGGATTTTCCAGGGAAGAGTACTGGAGTGGGGTGCCACTGCTTTGTCTGATAGTTCCCTGAACAAGGATCAAACCTGCATCCCCTGCATTGAAAGGCAGAGTCTTAACCATGGACTACCAGGGAAGACCATGTCTTTTCCAGTTTTCTATGTTAGAAGCTGGATATCAAACATCTGTGTAGTGTAAGCAGGTTGCAGATATCCGGATTGATTAGCTGTACTGCCTCTGCTTGGAAACTCTAGTGGTTACTCTGACCCTTGACTCTCCATGGAGTCTCTTCTAAGTCCTAATTGTAGAGAGATCTCTCTGGGAATGAGTTGAAGAGACGTAGTGGAATTGGGCAGGGGTTTCATGCAGTTTTGGATTTTGCTTAGCTGTCTGTTGTATCATTTCCTTTCCCACACCCCGGGTAAGACGCCAGGTGACTGCAGACTCTGGGATAAGCTCCCAAGGAGCGCATCTCCTGGATCTCACATCATTTTCTGTCCTTCTCCGCTTTAGTGTGGGCAGGATCTGTCTCCAACAGGAGGTGGCAGAGGTGATGTCACTCCCATGATTACATTTGGCAAGATCATGATGTGTGTTTTTCAAGAAGATTCTAGGGGACTCACATGAGTAGCCTGCTCATACTCATTCCACAGCACAGAGTGATCCTTACCATCTCCGCTCAGGGTTGGAGGAACCTCTCAAACATGGGATGCTGTGTTCACAAACCTACCCTGGAACCAACCGTGCCTCCCTGCTGTTTGCCCTGAGCTCTGGGTTGAAAATCCCTCTTCCTGCATTATTTTTGTCCCTGTCTCCTGCTTTGGTTGGGGAAGGAAATTACAACCCACTCTAGTATTCGTGCCTGGGAAATCCCATGGACAGAGAAGCCTAGCAGGCTACAGTCTATGAAGTCGCAAAAGAGTCAAACATGACTGAGCGACTAAACCACCAGCAGCAGCAGCTTTGGTATCACAGTTCACTGACGCTCTTGAAGCTGACCTTGCTTTACCTGAACACTTCACGTGTGCTTCCTGACTTATAGTTGAGCATTTTTTGGACAGAGGGACAGATTTGCAAGGAGAAAAACAAACAAATGAACACACAGTTCTGTCTCCCTTACCCATACTAGTGCAGGGAATTTCATCTTCGTTAATTTTCATCACCGCTTTGCCACTGCTATGAGAGTCATTTAAGATGCTAGCATTCAATAAATTTGCTAATTACCCTGGCTTTTGTCCACTCCAAAGAAACAATGAGTGCACTGTCCAAATATTCAACTAGGTCTGCAATACGTTTGTAGGACAAATCTGCACAAAGCATAGTCTTATTCTCCAATGTAATGTTTGAAAACCCAGATAGTTCCTTCCTATGGGGTAAAGCAGACATAACAAGAAGAGTTGCTCAGACATTATTGGGAGATCTTGAGAAGAACTGAACACTCTTGTGTTTAAGGGATTAAATCCAAATACATTGTCTCCTTTCCTTTATGGTTCACAGTGATTAAGTGTTTTATGCTTTGTTGCTATTGTTGTTGATTGTGTTTGGGAGGGAGGGATGGACCTGACCTTCAAATGTGTGTGATAGAAACTTTGTCAAGTGTGGGCCACATCATTCCCACGGACTTGCTTTTCACACTGTAAGAACCTAACATCCAGAGCTCACTGAACCGCTGGTGTTACATAAGAAGATGCTTAGTTCTCTCTATTAAAAGAATGAAAGAGAGAAGCCTGTGTGAGTTCTCACTGCTCCTCCTACCAGAGATGCTGTGTGCCACACAACAATGTGCTCAGTGGATCCTTCATCCATCTCAGCATCTCTGAGCATCCCCTGAAGTAAGACATTCATTTTACTGGGCCAGACATATGTCTCCACAGCCCTAGATGGAGAGTCCCACGTTCTTTATTGCAGGCCATCAGGCAGTAATAACTTTTAGTCTTCAAAGTACAGATCTAGATTCAAACTAACCAAGAAAAAGAAAATGCCACAACTTGTTTTTGCAAACCTATTGCTTGCCTGATGAATACTTAAGCAATAAAACAATTTTCCTCCTGATTGTTGTTACTCTAAAAGGGTTGGCAGTGACTCATCCTCATCTAGAAAAGTCTCTGAAGGGTCATAACTGTGTGTCCACTTTTAACTGAGTGGTCCCACTGTCACCATCACCACTGTCCACTTTGCTGGAGGCCTTGTGCCAGGCTTGATGCTGGAGGCCCTGTGCCAGGCTTGATGCTGGCTTTGCATCTTTTGTAACACTCACAATTTCCTTAAAATGTAGGTTTTAGTATTTTTCTTTTGAAAACAAGGAAGCTGAGGCTCAGAGAAGTTAAGTGCTCAGATATATGACTTCAAAGTCCAAAAACATGAAGATGATGTTCATTTCAAGCATGCNGCATCTTTTGTAACACTCAGAATTTCCTTAAAATGTAGGTTTTAGTATTTTTCTTTTGAAAACAAGGAAGCTGAGGCTCAGAAAAATTAAGTGCTCAGATATATGACTTCAAAGTCCAAAAACATGAAGATGATGTTCATTTCAAGCATGCATGCTCATACATTTGGGTAAAAGAGTCATGTTCAAGTGGTGGGTAAAGCTGGGAGTGGGCTGTAAAAATAACTGTGTCAATTTAAAGACACAGTGAGAGAACCACACACATTTATTGAATGGAAATACACATAATGAATAAAAATTAGTCAGTTGGTAATTTAACTGTCTATTGAATAAAAGCACAAAACTACATTTAAAGTATGTTGCTTAATTCAAAACAGGTTTGAAATCTCATCCCAGTTCCTTTTTGGCTTCTTTGTCTTTGAACAAGTGGCTATAAAAATTCCAGGAAAATGCTTCCAGTCACATATTTACAAGAGTCAGATGGGAAAAATGTGCATTATCAGATCACAGAAGCCATTTGAGTGCATCGGGCACATGTATTCCATCCATCCTCTTCAGACAGAGTAGAATTTCTCTTTGTAGTGCCACACATTCTTTTAGGAAAATGAAAAAGTTATTCCCTTAATCAAGCATCCCCCAAACTGATTTATTCTTTTAAAGTCCTTTTTCCTCCCTAAAACAAATCTGTTTCAAACTGGTGAGTAAAGGTTGGAGTGATTCCCCAGAAGCTTCTCATGAAGTCAAATTTTTTTAAATGCTGGGATGTGATGTGTGTGTTTCTCATACCTGACTGTCTTTACATCCCATTATTTTTCACCCNAAATCTGTTTCAAACTGGTGAGTAAAGGTTGGAGTGATTCCCCAGAAGCTTCTCATGAAGTCAAATTTTTTAAAATGCTGGGATGTGATGTGTGTGTTTCTCATACCTGACTGTCTTTACATCCCATTATTTTTCACCCTGATATTCTTCCCACAAAGACAAAGTCCACTTACCTCCCCTTCAGCTGTGGGCTGTGCCTTGTGGCTAGTTCTGACCATGGAGGTCACAGCTGACCTCAGGCAGAGGTGCCTGCTGTCAGCTGCACAGCTGGGAGGGCTCTCGGACCACCTCCAGGATCTGGGAGAGAGCACAGTCTGGTTCTGCGTGGAGGATGAAAGACACATGGACCAGTTACCCCAGCTGACGCACTAACACGTGAATAAGAAGTAGAGGCTTACATGCATATGTCTGTGAGATGCTGAGCTTGTTTGTTACCCAGTGAGAGCTGACCGTTACAAATCTTACAGTACTTTCTCAGACCCGGAACCGCCTAATTCTTTTGCTTCCTCTCCCTGCTTTTCCCTGGGGATCTTTCCCCAGGGGCTTCATAGGCTGGCATCTCCTTGAGCATGTAGCGTTGGCTATGTCATTTCCCTGCTGGCGTGCGTGCCTGGAATGATTTTCTTCAGACTTTTGTCTGCCTTTTCTTCCAAGAGAAGATGATAATCACAAGCACTAACAGGATGGTCTGGGAGTCAAATGTCCCTGCATGGTAGAGATGGTCAAGGCCACTTAAGCTTGAGTGCACATACCTGCTCTAACCTCAGTTTTCCCATCTGGAAAATGTGGACCACAACATCTCATAAGGCTTGTACAAATAGCACAAAGGAATAAATCATTTGTTATGCAAATTTAATCTGCTGAATGAGATTTGCTTATGGTATTTATGCTTAGCTAATGTACTTAACTCATTTGCTTTTATTTTGTGTTTACTTTACTCTGTGGTTATTTGTCTGATCTTCATTTTGAGAGTCTTCACTTTGGGTAAAAATGGGGAAGGAAATGGCAACCCCCTCCAGTATTCCTGCTTAGAAAGCTCCATGACAGAGGAACCTGGCAGGCTACAGTCCATGGGCTGACTTAGCGTCTGAGCACGCATGTACACAATACACATGTACACGTAAACTTTGAATAAAAGGCTGTAGGTGTTCCTTGGATCCACAAGAACGCTCATTCCCCATCTTTCTCAGCGTCTCCAGGCGGATTGTGTAGAAGCATAACCGAGAAAATACATTTTGAGGGGCACGTCGCAGATCATCAAGTTTCTGTCATAGTATGTCCTTAGTGGTTGAATAGAGGTTGAGAGATGGTTAAGGATTCTAGAAATGTCTGCTACTCATGTTTACACTTTTTTGGTTAAACCTTTAAAATTGAATGCATTCTACACTCAATTCCCTCTCAATGACTCAGTTTTCTTTTAGATGTTTCTTTACACCCAGCTCAAGTTGACAGTAAAGAGGCAAATTTTCACTTATAATTGCACTGCTAACTATTACAGAATAATAGCATTTGTTGTTCTGTTCTAGCCATGAGGAATGAGGAAAGACACATACAAAGGTTGCTTCTTTTATATGACTTGCTTTGTGGAATTTTTTTTTAATTATTATTTTCTGCAAATTTATAACCTTGTAATTCCTATTCAATATTTGAAAATATTTTAAAACTGAAAATTGAGTAAATTCTAAATAGCTATATAAATATAGGGTAATTTTATTACAGTTAAAAATATCTCTATATAGGTCATTTTATTTTGGGAACTGTTTATGCCCATCTCCCTGTTTTCTTTCTCCCTGTTCCCCATAAATGAAACTCACTCCACTGACTTGGAATTGAGGAAGCCATAAGCTTTCTGCTGGGTGGGGTNCAGTTAAAAATATCTCTATATAGGTCATTTTATTTTGGGAACTGTTTATGCCCATCTCCCTGTTTTCTTTCTCCCTGTTCCCCATAAATGAAACTCACTCCACTGACTTGGAATTGAGGAAGCCATAAGCTTTCTGCTGGGTGGGGCGGGGGGAGGTAGTTCTCATCCTTGCTGGTTGGTACATGGTAGGGTCACATCTTTCTTGTCTTCCTGAATTATGGCTTCTTACTCTCTCCATCTATACACACAAACTTCCTGGGGCAAACTCCATTATCTCTGTTCCATTTCAGACCCTCCCTCCTCGTTCTGACTGAGCTTTCTGTTTCCTTCTTGGAACCAGGAACATTGATCATTCTAGCATGTTTTCTTCCCTTGGAACACTATCGACATGATTATTCAAATGTAGGAGTAAACAAATTCAGCTTGTTTTCTTCTGGGAACCAATAAACCTAGAAGCTATTAATTTAGACCAGAGAAGAGGAGTTTAAAGAGCATTTCCCTTTTTAGTGATGCTTTCCTTGTAATTTTATTGTATTACATTTGGGAAATAACACGAGAGTCCTCTTGTGGCTAATTTAACACCTGTTCTAGAATGGAAAGGTCTTTTTTTTCATAGTCATTTGTGTATTAATTATGGCACTTTCCTAAAGAAGAAAAAAATAGATTATGTATATTTTGCAACAATTAACAAAAACAAAATTAAATATGAGTTCTAGGTAGTACTGCACTATACAAACATTTTCAGAAATATTAGAGTGGACGGTGAATCACCATTTCTACACAGTGTGTTTCTTTCTGACAATTTTCACAATGTCCTTTGGGGCATTTTTTTGGGGGGGGGTATAAATTATGAGAAGCTTGCAATTTGCTTTCCATAAGGTTCAATAGCTTTGAAGCAAAAAGTTAAGGATTTGAATGGCTAAAGAACAAAACATGTGTATAGGAGAAAAGAGTTAACATTTTGAAGCCAAAAAAATGTGGATTTGGACAACTTATTAATAAATGGTGCAAAATCAAAACATATCCTCTCTGCATCTCAGTTTCTTCAGCCCTAAAATGGAAATAATACTAAAGACAGGACAAACTTATTGTGGGGTTAAATGTACAGCCTCCAAAATATATTGGGTCCTTTCATTTGAAGATGATATTTGGTTAAGAACACGATGGAGCTCACTGCTCCATCACTGTGAGAAGGGATGACCATCAGTTTTGGATCCAGCCTTCACTGGTTACGTCACCCTGAGAAGGTCACCTGCCCCGATGCGTTAGCCTCATGTTTCTCCACCATGGAGAGGGGCAACCATTAAACCAATTTTGTGAGGTCATTTGAATAGGAGAATATGTCAGAGGGTATGGTTATCAATTGAAAATGGCATTTTTTCTTTCTTTTTTTTGTGGATTCAGTGAGATATAATTTATATACTACAAAACTCACTACTTAGAGTGTGCTTTGCACACTTTTTAGCACATTTATTCAGAAATCAGCCACATTCTAATTTTAGAAAATTGTTATTAACCCTCAAAGAGACTTTGATCTACTGGTGGGGAGGCAGGGAGGAGCAATATAAGGGTGGGGGAAGGGGAGGTACAAACTATTTGATGTCAGATGGCTCAAGGATGTATTGTACAATAGGAGGAATCTAGCCAACATTTCTTAGTAACTGCAAATGGAAAGTAACCTTTAAAATTGTATAAAAATAAGTTTTTGAAAAGTATAAGGATTCTAGAGTCATGTAACAGTAATAAATTTAAAATTAACTTACAGATGTGAATAGGATAGAAAATGAAATTACAAATAATTTTTAGTGAGAATATTCCATTTCCTGCACACATCTATGGAAATATAATATTAGATTAAGTTCTGATTAAAAATACAAGAACTGAAAATATGGGTTTGATATGACCTTTGTAAAAGGTAAAAAATGCAGCTTTGGTTTGTGCAGGTCTAGGTTGTTTTTAAAGGCACTCTAATGGCAACTGAAACGAGGAACCTCATGTTACAACTTATTTAAATGAAATAAAGGATGCAGCAAAACTGCCTTTGACCATCAGTCACTCCTCATTTCTACCCACGATTGCCCCCATCTCGTTGATCCAAAGCTTTAGGCAGCACTAATCAGCTCAAAATTCTCCAAGCCAGGCTTCAGCAATACGTGAACTGTGA
>SJYW01013881.1:10356-22287 GCA_006410735.1 Raphicerus campestris | reverse complement strand
TTTGGAAGGAATGATGCTAAAGCTGAAACTCCAGTATTTTGGCCACCTCATGCGAAGAGCTGACTCATGGAAAAGACTCTGATACTGGGAAGGATTGGGAGCAGGAGGAGAAGGGGATGGCAGAGGATGAGATAGATGGCTGGATGGCATCACTGACTCGATGGACGTGAGTCTGAGTGAACTCCGGGAGATGGTGATGGACAGGGAGGCCTGGCGTGCTACAGTTCATGGGGTTGCGAAGAGTCGGACACGACTGAGCGACTGAACTAAACTGAACTGAATCAGCCTTTATCTCTAAATTTTATCCACCACAGATGTTTCCTATGATGAAATCATAAATATGTACCTTGTTTGAGACCAGCTTCTTTCACTTGGCATAATATTTTTGAGGCTTATTCATGCTATTACATGTATCTTGCATCTCCATCAGCAAGTATCAAAGTTTTAATTTCTCTGCATCTTTGCCAACATTTACTGTTCTCCTGTGTTTTTTATTTTAGCCATTCCAGTGATGTGAGGTGATCTCATTGTGCTTTTGAGTTGAATTTCCCCTAATGACTGATGATGTTGAGCATCTTTTTCTGTGCTTATTGGCCATGTGTATATCTTGACCAGAGAAATTTCTATTCAAATCTTTGCCCACTTTAAAGAATTATTTATGTATTCTTGGTACATGTCATTGGATATATTATTTGTAAATATTTTTTTCTTTGTATACATGAATGATAGTGGAGGGATAAAAGCAAGACAGCTTCTATTTCTGCAGGATAATAGGGGTCTTTGCCTATTACAGGAAAACCTACAAATAAGCACCTATTTTCTGAATTCTGCTCTGCCCTGCTGTCCCCCACCAGCTGTGAAATGACAGCACAGATCCCCACACCTACCTGTCTCAGGTGGACGGTGGTTTGGTGAGACAGAAAGAGCGTGGCTCAGGAGTCCAGCAAATCTGTATTATTTTTGTGTTGTTTGCAAATCACCTCTCTTTTCTGAGCCTTAGCTTCTATTTCTGTCAACAGGGACGATAACACTGTTCCACATAAACAATAAGATTAGATGAGATGGTCTGTGTTAAAGCACAAGACAAACACGGCGTGGATATAAATACATGGTTGCCTGCACCCTCTGTTATGTGGATTGAGGGGTGTGGATATAGAGGAAACAGGCTTCCTGCTAGGCAGCTTCCAGCCCCCTCTTACTCTGCTCGATCTCGTGTACCCACTGAGTGGGCACCAGGACAGGGAGGCCTGGCAGGCAGTGCTGGCCAGAGCAGGTGACCGCATGCTCCTCCGTAAGGGGTGGGACTTGTTCAGTGAAGTCAGCATTCTTGTTTGTAAGCTTGAACAGAAATCAAGCAAAAACCCATACAAAAGCTATTGGGAGAAGCATGGTGGTCCTGGGGCAGACGCTGGAACCGGAGACGTTAAGCAGGCTCTGGTTGGGGGCCAGCACCAACATGACGATCATCACGCACGTGCTTTCTGGCTAAGCCTGGTCCCTGCACAGCCTGGGCTCAGAGGGTGGCCCTGCTCCACTCACCCTCCCTGCTCCAGGCGTGGCCTCCCCAGAGCGAGGAGCCCACCTTTCCCAGGAGCAAACAGTGAGAGTCCCCTAAATAGAAAGCAGCCATGGTTTATACTTGGTTACCCATCGGATGACTTAGTTAATAAATCAAAATTGCTTTGTAAATAGGTGAAACCAAGTGTACTGGATATTAGTCCAGGATGCCCACATGGACTAATACCCAGCACAGACTCTTAGGTTTAGTGGGGTCTGTTGTGTGACAGGTGGGCAGATAAAGTCATGAGTAAAGGATTATGATCCTCTGTAGTTTCATGGCAGAAATGAGTATCCACAATGTCAAGGCCACTGATGTCTGTAGGCTCATAAATTTAGTAGCACAAATCTAACATTTTCACACCTTCTAACTGTCATGGGTTATACTCCAGAAACTCGTGGTAAAGGGAAATTTTAGTGACTGAGGGAAGAGATCCTTTTGTAGACCTGAAATCTGTCCTTGGCACAGAATCTGGTTTTCAAGGTGATGATGTACGAAAGACCCAGCCTTAGATGCTCCCTAGGTGTCATCGTTTCTCTCTGTCATCCGCTATCCTGATCATCTCTTACCTGGACTGGCTTTCCCTGGGCCTTTTGTGTCCACATTCTATATAGTTCTTGGAGTGACGTATCCCATTGACCCTTTCCTCACTTCTTCCTGGTTAATTCCTACTTAATTACCAGAACGCTGTTCCAATGTCACCTCCTCCTGAAGCCTCTCCTGACTGCTACCAGCATGTTGACTGTAGTGCTCCCTTCTTAGATCATGGGTGTTTCAAGGGCTGAAAGTTACTCATTATTAGCTCTTATCTCTCACAGTCACACCAATTCACCCCATGGAGTTTGCAATTCCTAATCCACATTCAGTTCAGGGATGCTATATCTAATAGTTAATTACTCCCAAGGGAAGCATTTGTGACTGCTGGGCTCCTTGCCTCCTCCCAGGGCTGGTTGTTGAGATTCTCACCCACCCTCTCTGAAGGTTTGAGGCTATCCCACACTCTCATCTGCTTCGTCTCTTTTAGATTTTAGACTCCACAAGCAACAGATGATTTTGGCAACTCGAGGACACTCTCCCATCAAAGAGTCCTCTCATTCTTCCTTTCCGCTTTCATGTAAACATTTGTACTCGCCGACATGATTTCTACTTAGTGTTTATTTCTCTTTTTACCAAATGAGGTAGTTACTGCCTCATTTGCATACAAGATGCAGGACTTGAGAAGTGTCCATAAATCATGATAATTAACACTTCTGCACACTCAGTTTCACCTATCTACAAAGCAATTTAAATTTATTAACTAAGTCANGGAGCCAGGAAGCAAAGGAATTCTTAGGAGGAAACCTCCCTTGCTCTGCTGACTTATACCTGTCTCAGTCTTCACTCTAGGGGCTGAAACTCAAATGTGATTTTTTGGAGGAGAAAGCCCTGATGACACTTCTCTGTTCTATTATTGTTCTTGACATATCATTAAGTTGGATTGATTCATTAGGGAGAATTGAAATGTTTCTGCTGCTGTAAACTTCAACCCTTCCTTATGCAATCAGTTACACTAGAGTCTGGGGGGCCACAAAGACATATGGATGGGGACTCTCTGAATAGGACAAGGGTTTCGCTACACAAGCTTGAAATATCTGTGTGGATGATTAACAGACGAGAAAGGGAAGCATGAGCAATTCAGCTTTTAAGATGTGCCAGTCACAGTGCAATCGTATTTATAGGCATTACTTCATTGTGTCCTCACAATAATCTCACAAAGAAAGCCATTTAACCACCATTTTCCAGATGAGGAAAATGAGCTTCTGGAAGCACCAAGAATACAGCTAATGAGTGGCTGCTCTCAACTGAAACCGCAACCTCTGAATCCAAAGCTACTGATCACTCATGTCTCCTACATCAGGCAGACCCAAGACATAAGTCTATTTCATGAGACTCCAAAGCTTGTACTCATCTACTAACAAATTAATGCAATAGAGTTTGGGAAAGCAGAGTTTATGTTCACATTAAAATATTTATGCTATTAAACACATAACCCTTTGAAAACTGATTCCTGATTTAGACTAGATTAAAAAAAGACCATATTATTGAGTACAAAACATTCTTACCAGTCCATTATAAGACATTCAGAATGAAGGTGGGGATTCGGGCATGTGAGTACACACGTGTGTGTGTTTTAGTTTTTCACTTGTAAAGTAGGAACAATTTATCTCCTTTTAAACAGATGTAACATAAAGAGCCAACTGCATTCCTGTCCCATTGTATGTTTTCAGGAATACTGAGCATTTTAATATCTGAGCTGCCATGTGGCTTAATTTAAGCAAGACATCAATCTAAAGCAAAAGTTGGAGATAGTTTCTACTAAATAAACTTGCACAAATGTCAAAAACCAATTACAAAACTACCATTCTATTTTAGTAATACACTTTAATTATTGTTCTTTTTCAATAAGCAGTTAGTCTACAGACTTCAGATTAGAAAGTTCAGCTAAGGAAAACAATAAAATAAAAATCATTATTAGCCAGAACCTTTAGAAATAAAATGATTTTACTATTAACCTGAATATAATTGTACTTATTCTTGAGCCCACATCTTATCAGCAGCTGTACAAAGAGGAGTGAGGGGAAAAACCCAGGCTACTTGCCCTCACCAGTCATGCTCTTGGTGGGAAACGAGGTGGTGTCCTGATGACCCCAGAGCGATGTATGTTGTGCGCTGCCTGAGGGATGCTGTTCCCTCCCATTATCACTACTGAGGCGCTGTGCTTGGCTCCAGGCAGAAGTGGGAGCATCCTTCATCCTCCACTTGATGTTGGTGCTGGGCGAGGTGCCTGTGGATGCCTGAAGCATGCCCATTGCTTCCCCTCAGAGGTGGCCACTCTGCCTCTCTGCAGAGTCCTNACAGAGGATGAGATGGCTGGATAGCATCATGGACTCGATGGATGTGAGTCTGAGTGAACTCTGAGACATGGTGATGAACAGGGAGGCCTGGCGTGCTGCAATTCATGGGGTCGCACCGAGTCAGACACGACTGAGCGACTGAACTAACTATGTTCTTCTTTCATGAACACACTGGAAACTCTAGGATGGGCTCTGTAGCACTGGCATCAGTGGGGTAGATTTTGAATGTGGGTTTAATTCTGGAAATAGGTGATCACTTGCCATCTGCTCCCCAGAATTCTGGTAGCAAGTATTCTGTAAAGTGCTCAGGAGCCAGGAAGCAAAGGAATTCTTAGGAGGAAACCTCCCTTGCTCTGCTGACTTATACCTGTCTCAGTCTTCACTCTAGGGGCTGAAACTCAAATGTGATTTTTTTGGAGGAGAAAGCCCTGATGACACTTCTCTGTTCTATTATTGTTCTTGACATATCATTAAGTTGGATTGATTCATTAGGGAGAATTGAAATGTTTCTGCTGCTGTAAACTTCAACCCTTCCTTATGCAATCAGTTACACTAGAGTCTGGGGGGCCACAAAGACATATGGATGGGGACTCTCTGAATAGGACAAGGGTTTCGCTACACAAGCTTGAAATATCTGTGTGGATGATTAACAGACGAGAAAGGGAAGCATGAGCAATTCAGCTTTTAAGATGTGCCAGTCACAGTGCAATCGTATTTATAGGCATTACTTCATTGTGTCCTCACAATAATCTCACAAAGAAAGCCATTTAACCACCATATTCCAGATGAGGAAAATGAGCTTCTGGAAGCACCAAGAATACAGCTAATGAGTGGCTGCTCTCAACTGAAACCGCAACCTCTGAATCCAAAGCTACTGATCACTCATGTCTCCTACATCAGGCAGACCCAAGACATAAGTCTATTTCATGAGACTCCAAAGCTTGTACTCATCTACTAACAAATTAATGCAATAGAGTTTGGGAAAGCAGAGTTTATGTTCACATTAAAATATTTATGCTATTAAACACATAACCCTTTGAAAACTGATTCCTGATTTAGACTAGATTAAAAAAAGACCATATTATTGAGTACAAAACATTCTTACCAGTCCATTATAAGACATTCAGAATGAAGGTGGGGATTCGGGCATGTGAGTACACACGTGTGTGTGTTTTAGTTTTTCACTTGTAAAGTAGGAACAATTTATCTCCTTTTAAACAGATGTAACATAAAGAGCCAACTGCATTCCTGTCCCATTGTATGTTTTCAGGAATACTGAGCATTTTAATATCTGAGCTGCCATGTGGCTTAATTTAAGCAAGACATCAATCTAAAGCAAAAGTTGGAGATAGTTTCTACTAAATAAACTTGCACAAATGTCAAAAACCAATTACAAAACTACCATTCTATTTTAGTAATACACTTTAATTATTGTTCTTTTTCAATAAGCAGTTAGTCTACAGACTTCAGATTAGAAAGTTCAGCTAAGGAAAACAATAAAATAAAAATCATTATTAGCCAGAACCTTTAGAAATAAAATGATTTTACTATTAACCTGAATATAATTGTACTTATTCTTGAGCCCACATCTTATCAGCAGCTGTACAAAGAGGAGTGAGGGGAAAAACCCAGGCTACTTGCCCTCACCAGTCATGCTCTCGGTGGGAAACGAGGTGGTGTCCTGATGACCCCAGAGCGATGTATGTTGTGCGCTGCCTGAGGGATGCTGTTCCCTCCCATTATCACTACTGAGGCGCTGTGCTTGGCTCCAGGCAGAAGTGGGAGCATCCTTCATCCTCCACTTGATGTTGGTGCTGGGCGAGGTGCCTGTGGATGCCTGAAGCATGCCCATTGCTTCCCCTCAGAGGTGGCCACTCTGCCTCTCTGCAGAGTCCTTAGTTCCATAAAGCTCAGCCATGGTGCAAGCTGTGCAGACTTAGAAGTCATTTTTATAATTATAATATATAATTATATTATATATTTATATTTATATAATATATATTATTGCATATATTAATTATATATCCTATAATTCATTCCTTCTCCCTGCTGCATAGATCATGAACCAATTGATAAATGGTCTCAGAGGCAGGTGAGAATTAAAATATCACAGTGACTAGTCCTGCTGTGTTGCTGAAGATAGCAAGGTTTGGAGGTTCAGTTTCCTGAGTTCCTTGAAATGCCAGCCTTGGCCCGCTGGGCGCCCTCCACTGGACCGGTCCGCTCCCTGCGCGTTCACTGCAGAGCGGAGGGAGTGTGGGGCTGGGCGGCTCCTGCCTGTGGGGAGGTTCCGAGGCAGAGCCAGGTGCCCCATCACAGGGAACACGATTAAAATGGTAGGTGGAAGGCACTCAAATGCGAATTTAGCACAGTGTTGCTTAGAGAGAAAAACAATGTAGTGCCACGCAAGGAGAATGGGGTAGAAAAGCCCTCAGGACACATTCAGAACCCTTGTCTCCTGGATGTTGCCAGAACTCCCATATCGCACCTGGCAGCTCTGGGCACTTAGCTGCTGCTGGAATCACCTGAACAGCACTGGACATAAATGTCGTGTGCTGCCTCCAGGCAGTCTGGATGAATTTGCCTGGACATGGGTGACATTTCAGCATTTTCAAAATTCTCCCCCAGGTAATTCTAATAAGAAGCCAAGGTTGAAGAATCCAATAGGACCCTCAAAATGATTCCAGTTCTATTTGATGTATTTAAATTCTACTTAATTAGTCAAAACCATCTGGACCAAAGGCACAAGGCCCTGGATAGATAAACAGAAAGGAAATGACCTGCTCTGAGGCTGATGGTAATGGTCAAGTTCAACATTGAACAGGCCACCAGGATTGTCATTCTGTCCCATGGAAAAGGCCATCCACGGTGTGAATTTGAATCAGAGAATGGTTGTCAATGAAAGTAAAACACATCTATGAGGGGAGCACTCATAGAAGGATAATTGCTGACTCTGACATTTACTAAAGAGTATCAAACACATGTTACAAATGTGACTCAGGTACTGAAGAAAAGGGAAGGGAACCACTTCTCAGGGTTGGATGTGTTCAGTAGCAGATACTTAATTTGCTTATGAGAAGCGGGAAGCCTCCCTCACAAGGATTTTGATTAAGAAAAGAATCAGATAGAGTTTGAATGTGTTAATAAACAGAGCTGAAGACCAGCACTGTCACGTAAATATGGTTCAGATCAGGATGAAGTCACACTTATATCATGTGGACTCAGAAAAGGATGGGATAAAAGAAGAAAATTCAAAAAAGAATTCAGGCCTGGCAATAACTGAAGCTGTTTTAAAAACTTCATAAACTACGTGGTACCAACCAATAATTTTGGATAAAAATTGTATCACATCTCTAGATTGCTTTGAGTAATATGGACATTTAATGTCCATTCTTTTAATCCAAGAGAATGAGAGTTTAAACTGCATCGTTCCATGGGGGAAAGGCTATTTTATTCAATTTTTTCTCATTATGTGCCAGTGTTCTGGGCTTCCCAGGTGGTGCTAGTGATAAAGAACCCGCCCACCAATGCAGGAGCTGCAGGAGACACGGGTCTGATCCCTGGGTCAAAAAGATCCCCTGGAGGAGGGCATGGCAATCCAGTCCACTATTCTTGCCTGGAGAATCCCATGGTCAGAGGAACCTGGCAGGCTATAGTCCATAGGATTGCAGAGTCAGAGATGAAGGGACGAACACATGTGCCAGTGCTCTAGGAAGCTCTTGAGCTTACTGGAAAGTATTGAAATAGCTTCCCTGGTGGCTCAGACAGTAAAGAGTCTGCCTGTAATGCAGGAGACCTGGGTTCGATTGCTGGTTTGGGAAGATTTCCTGGAGAAGGGAATGGCTACCGACTCCAGAATTCTTGCCAGGAGAATCCCATGAACAGAGGAGACAACCCATGGGATCATATAGAGTCGGAAATGACTGAGCTACATGCAGCAGCTCTGTTTTGCATTTTGCCCTATTCAACATACCAGGGTTTTGAATCAGATTTTTCTTTCTTTTTTTTTTAAGGGAAAAAATGTTTGGTGCTTTAAGAAAGCAGCCAAGAAGACTCCATCTTAATGCTAAATGTACATTGTTATAATTCCAAAGAGTGAACCCAAACATTCTAAACAAATTCTTTACTTGTCACCTTCTATTAAATTACCAGGAACATTCACCCCCAGGGTTATTACTCTAGATGGAGAAGTAGGCTGGCTGGAGCCCACCCTGACTGCAGGGCTCCAAGAGCAAACCAAGTCATAGACAGAGACTTTAGATACAGTTCTTTTTGGACAAGTATGCTTCTGGCCATACATCAGTGTGTTTTTTATGCTAATTGTCTTATTAAAGTACTGTTATTTAGTCACTAAGTCATGTCTGACTCTTGTGACTCCATGGACTGTAGCCTGCCAGGCTCCTCTGTCCATGGGATTTTCCAGACAAGCATATTGAAATTGGTTACCATGTCTTCCCCCATATTAAAGTATAGCTGATTTACAATGTTGAGTTAGTTTNCTCAGACAGTAAAGAGTCTGCCTGTAATGCAGGAGACCTGGGTTCGATTGCTGGTTTGGGAAGATTTCCTGGAGAAGGGAATGGCTACCGACTCCAGAATTCTTGCCAGGAGAATCCCATGAAGAGAGGAGACAACCCATGGGATCATATAGAGTCGGAAATGACTGAGCTACATGCAGCAGCTCTGTTTTGCATTTTGCCCTATTCAACATACCAGGGTTTTGAATCAGATTTTTCTTTCTTTTTTTTTTAAGGGAAAAAATGTTTGGTGCTTTAAGAAAGCAGCCAGGAAGACTCCATCTTAATGCTAAATGTACATTGTTATAATTCCAAAGAGTGAACCCAAACATTCTAAACAAATTCTTTACTTGTCACCTTCTATTAAATCACCAGGAACATTCACCCCCAGGGTTATTACTCTAGATGGAGAAGTAGGCTGGCTGGAGCCCACCCTGACTGCAGGGCTCCAAGAGCAAACCAAGTCATAGACAGAGACTTTAGATACAGTTCTTTTTGGACAAGTATGCTTCTGGCCATACATCAGTGTGTTTTTTATGCTAATTGTCTTATTAAAGTACTGTTATTTAGTCACTAAGTCATGTCTGACTCTTGTGACTCCATGGACTGTAGCCTGCCAGGCTCCTCTGTCCATGGGATTTTCCAGACAAGCATATTGAAATTGGTTACCATGTCTTCCCCCATATTAAAGTATAGCTGATTTACAATGTTGAGTTAGTTTTTGGTGTACAGCAAAGTGATTCTGTTATACATATGTGTATTTTTTCAGATTCTTTTCCATTACACAAGGTTATTGAATATAGTTCCCTGTGCTATACACCAAGATCTTATTGTTTATTTTTTAAATGAATTTTTATTGGAGTATATTTGCTTTACAAGGTTGTATTGGTTCATACTGTACAGCAAAGTGAATAAGCTGAACATATACATGTATCCCATCTTTTGGATTTCCTTCCCATTTCAGTTCAGTTCAGTCGCTCAGTCGTGTCCGACTCCTTTCGACCCCATGAATTACAGCACACCAGCCCTCCCTGGTCCATCACCAACTCCTGGAGTTCACTCAGACTCATGTGCATCGAGTTGGTGATGCCATCCAGCCATCTCATCCTCTGTCGTCCCCTTCTCCTCCTGCCTCTAATCCCTCCAGCATCAGGGTCTTTTCCAATGAGTCAACTCTTCGCATGAGGGGGCCAAAGTATTGGAGTTTCAGTTTCAGCATCAGTCCTTCCAATGAACATCCAGGACTGATCTCCTTTAGGATGGACTGGTTGGATCTCCTTTCAGTCCAAGGGGCTCTTCTTTCCATTTAGGTCATCACAAAACACTGAGTAGATTTCTCTGTGCTATACAGCAGGTTCTCATTAGTTATCTATTTTAGTATCAATAGTGTATACATGTCAGTCCCAATCTTATAATTCATCTCAGACCCCGCCGCCCATTTCCCCTTTTAGTGTCCATGTTTGTTCTCTACCTCTATGTCTCTATTTCTATCTTGCAAATAAGATCATCTATACTGTTTTCCTAGATTCTACATATTGAATCTGCATTCAGATGTTGTTTAGAACACTAAACATTTGGGCAATAAAATAAAAGGAAGAAACATTAACATACATTAACATAAACCTCTTCATTCCTGTGTATGGATAAAAACAGAATACACACACTCAGCTCTACACTCCCATTGGAAGATATGCGAGTTAAGTGAATGTGTTTATGCACTCAATCAGTGACAGATGATTGCAGCTCTTTTTGAATAAAGAGTAGACTGATCCAGTTTCTTCTTGCTCTACATCAACTTTTCTAAATTCGTAGGTTGTCTGCACTTAGGCGAGAAAACATTACTGGAAGCTCCTAAGCAAATGCTGATGGGTTTAATACCACGGAGCATGGGAATGAGACCATGGGTAGGGAGATAGAAAACACATCTGAAGAAGCATGCACCTGCTTGTGCCTGGCTCACAGGTGCGTGTGTACACACCTGGATTCCCTGGTTTGACAACGGGAGACATGCCATGTGAAAGTCAGATCATGAGCCCTAGGGGGACAGGCATCACCCAGTGCATCTCTTCCATGACTGGGATTTAGTACCTGATCTGACAATATCTCACTTGATGTCTCACCAAAGCCTGAGGTTGGGAGACCTGCCTTGTGTCTGGGATTTGAGCTTCAGTAGAGCTACTTTTCCAGGTGGGACCACTGTCTTCACCCTCCTGTTACACCCTTTGTTTGTGCTAATCTCTCTCTCTCTCTTTTAAAAAAATACTGTTTATGCCTAAACAATAGCTGTTTTATCCTCTAGAGAGGTTCTCCAGTTGGTTGAAGAAGAATTATTCTCATCCCATATCTGTGAATCTGGATTAATTCATCTGAAGTGGTCCTCAAGGATATGATTAACATTTTTGGTGTGTCAGCAGGTTTGGAAGCATAGCTTTCTGATTTTCATAGCAGGATTGAAAATTTAGGAGCTTGTGATATTTTATTTTAATTTTATTCTACATTATATGTTCCACTGAGGATTCTTTGAAGCCTAATGAGCTGGCACAAACAAGTCATTTCCCATAGGTCAGGACTGCAAACGGTCCAGCATTGCCCCTCCTCCTAACCTTTAATTTGAATCTTCGCTGTTATTATAGGAATTCAAATATTTTGTGGCATTTTTCTTTTATTTTTTAACGATGGAAAATTGCTTTTCAACGTTGTGTTGGTTTCTGTTGTACAACAATGAAAGTCATTCAAGAGGAAAATCCTCTTCCTTTTGAGCCTCCCTTCCCTCCCCTCATACCACCGCTCTAGATCAGCACAGAGTGCCAGGCTGGGCTCCCTGTTACACAGCAACTTCCTCTATCTTACCTGATGTGCACATATGGCAATGCTGTTTTCTCACTCTGTCCTACCCTCACCAGCCCGTGCTATGTCCACAAGCCCATTCTCCACTAGGTTTGTCTTTTTCAATAAGTGTCTT
>SJYW01013878.1:13928-29567 GCA_006410735.1 Raphicerus campestris | reverse complement strand
AGGTTGGGGGGTGGGGGGTGGGGGGTGGTTGCTTGTGATTTCAGATTTTGCTGCCAATAGATCAGAACTTCCTATTTTGGACTTAAGCAAATGGGTAGATCCTTAAGATAAAATGCGATTCTGAAAATCATCAGGTGTACGATTAAAAAAAATAACAGACGTGGAAATCTAATAATGCAGCTAGAACTAGTGATTTTAGAAACTCCCGGGTTCAAGGAAAGACTCCTGTTTTGTTTACCATTTATCCAGGTATGCATCACAGGGCCTGAGACACAGCAGGTACCCAATATTTGCTCACTGAGTCTGCGTTTTGCAATGTCTCCCTTGCATATTCACATTCACTCACTCATTCCATTCTTTCGTTCATTCATTTGTTCAACAGCTATTTTTTTAAGTGCTGAGTGCTGGCTAGGACTGTCACTCGTCCCTGGTCTAACTGACTTCCTTGTTCTAAATGTCAGATACCTCCAAAGCAAGGAGCCAAAACAGGGTGCAAAGAAATCTTAAAACTGAAAAAAGAAAGGTTGATCTGTCATAGGCATTGATTGTCCCAGTGTGACCAGCTTGGAAGGAATAGGAGGCCTTTGCAAGCAGCTAAAAGCCCTGCAGAAGGAAGTTGAGATTTCTGTATGAGAAATGATGAAGGAAAAAACAATGTTTTAATACCCAAAACATTATCTGTAAGTTTCCAAATGGGGAATTTGTATAAAGCTAAGATCCAAATGAGTGATTTGAAGAAAAACAAGCAAGGTTAAATTTAACCCAATTTCCTCCCTGAAGAAAGAAGAGGGGTAGTTCAGTACTGTGCAGAAAAGAGGATACCCTCAACAGATCTCTACTGAGGAGATAAATATATAATCCATAAGTATTGTAACCATCTAATGCTTTTGATTTACCTATTCAATCAACACTTTTTTTAATGTTGAACAAAATATAAACTTTTTTTTTTTTTGGCTGCACTGGGAGGCTTGTGGAACCTTAGTTCCTTGACCAGGAATCCAACCTGGGCCCCCAGTGGTGAAAGCAGAGTCCTAACCGGACTTTCTAATAAGTGCCAGGTATTGCACTAGGTTCTGGGATATGATAGTGAGCAAGACAAATGGAGTCTTGTTCTCACAGGGCTTCAAAAGAAACACTAACCTAAATGTTCATCAACTGGTAGATGGGTAAAGCAAATGTGATATATTCATACAATGGACAGTCATTAAAAGAATGAAGTGCTGATACATGCTACCACATGAATGAATCTTGAAAACACTAAGTAAAAGAAGTATGAAATGTCCAGAATAGGCAAATTTATTGACAGAAAGAAAGGTGGGGGTTGGGGGAAGAAAGGGAGGGGAGAATGGAGAATGACTGCTACTGGGTTTATTTTTGGAGTGATGAAAATGTTCTGGAATTAGAAAATGGTGATGGTTGTACAACCTTGTGCATATACAAAAAAAAAGCGCACTGAATTATACACTTAAAAGGGTAAATTTGATAATATGTGAATTATAGTGCAATAACACACACACACACATATATGTCAGGTATCAACGCAGGCAGTGACACTCCAGTGTGGTAGATAAGCCTAAAGCAGTGCCTGGCAAGTAAGCAACACTCAATATATGTTTATGAAATGAATGAATAATTGTTGTGAGAATTCAAGACCGTGTGCTGATGGAAGGAGACAGGCACAGACATAGTGATTCTAAGCCAAGACCTAAAAGATGAGTTGGAGATTAGCCAGGAAAAGCAGGGTGGGGGTGGGGAATTAGCTGTGTTTCAGGAAGAGAAGAATGTTTCAAGCAAAAGGAACAGTATGTTCAAAGGAACTGAAAGATGCAGTAGAACTGCAAAGAGAGGAAGTGGGAACCAGAGATGAAGCTGGTCCTCACAGCTGACAAAAGGGTCCAGGGTACCCATGAACTGTATCCTGAGGGGATGGGGAGCTCTGGAAAGTTTTATCAACATCATTATCCTTAAAAACAATAACGATTAATAAAGCCAAATGATTAATGAGCCCTGAAGATGCTGCTGCTGCTCTTTAGTTCTTAAGTCATGTCTGACTCTTTGCAACCCCATGGACTGTAGCCCGCCAGGCTCCTTTGTCCATGGGATATATATACAGACAAGAATACTGGAGTAGGTTGCCATTTCCTTCTCCAGGAGATCTTCCTGACCCAGGGATTGAACCCATGTCTCCTGCATTGGCAGGCGGATTCTTTACTGGTGAGGCACCAGGGAAGCCCCAAGCACTGAAGATAACAACTTGAAAAATTAACAAATTTATCCTCTATGTAAAGTTGTCTGTATTTTTCTTAGCTGACATATTCATAAAGATATGAATGGAAGACTGGATGGGAACATGAAACAACATAATGTAATCCTCTAGAGAGTGGGAAGTAGGAACTAGAGAGCTGGGGTGATGGATGGGAAATGTTTCATTTCATTATATACTTTTTTGTATTTTAGTGTTTGAACAGAGAGCCTAGATAAAGAGAGAGGGGAGCATATGGAAAGTGTNTTTTTTTTTTTTTGGCTGCACTGGGAGGCTTGTGGAACCTTAGTTCCTTGACCAGGAATCCAACCTGGGCCCCCAGTGGTGAAAGCAGAGTCCTAACCGGACTTTCTAATAAGTGCCAGGTATTGCACTAGGTTCTGGGATATGATAGTGAGCAAGACAAATGGAGTCTTGTTCTCACAGGGCTTCAAAAGAAACACTAACCTAAATGTTCATCAACTGGTAGATGGGTAAAGCAAATGTGATATATTCATACAATGGACAGTCATTAAAAGAATGAAGTGCTGATACATGCTACCACATGAATGAATCTTGAAAACACTAAGTAAAAGAAGTATGAAATGTCCAGAATAGGCAAATTTATTGACAGAAAGAAAGGTGGGGGTTGGGGGAAGAAAGGGAGGGGAGAATGGAGAATGACTGCTACTGGGTTTATTTTTGGAGTGATGAAAATGTTCTGGAATTAGAAAATGGTGATGGTTGTACAACCTTGTGCATATACAAAAAAAAAGCGCACTGAATTATACACTTAAAAGGGTAAATTTGATAATATGTGAATTATAGTGCAATAACACACACACACACATATATGTCAGGTATCAACGCAGGCAGTGACACTCCAGTGTGGTAGATAAGCCTAAAGCAGTGCCTGGCAAGTAAGCAACACTCAATATATGTTTATGAAATGAATGAATAATTGTTGTGAGAATTCAAGACCGTGTGCTGATGGAAGGAGACAGGCACAGACATAGTGATTCTAAGCCAAGACCTAAAAGATGAGTTGGAGATTAGCCAGGAAAAGCAGGGTGGGGGTGGGGAATTAGCTGTGTTTCAGGAAGAGAAGAATGTTTCAAGCAAAAGGAACAGTATGTTCAAAGGAACTGAAAGATGCAGTAGAACTGCAAAGAGAGGAAGTGGGAACCAGAGATGAAGCTGGTCCTCACAGCTGACAAAAGGGTCCAGGGTACCCATGAACTGTATCCTGAGGGGATGGGGAGCTCTGGAAAGTTTTATCAACATCATTATCCTTAAAAACAATAACGATTAATAAAGCCAAATGATTAATGAGCCCTGAAGATGCTGCTGCTGCTCTTTAGTTCTTAAGTCATGTCTGACTCTTTGCAACCCCATGGACTGTAGCCCGCCAGGCTCCTTTGTCCATGGGATATATATACAGACAAGAATACTGGAGTAGGTTGCCATTTCCTTCTCCAGGAGATCTTCCTGACCCAGGGATTGAACCCATGTCTCCTGCATTGGCAGGCGGATTCTTTACTGGTGAGGCACCAGGGAAGCCCCAAGCACTGAAGATAACAACTTGAAAAATTAACAAATTTATCCTCTATGTAAAGTTGTCTGTATTTTTCTTAGCTGACATATTCATAAAGATATGAATGGAAGACTGGATGGGAACATGAAACAACATAATGTAATCCTCTAGAGAGTGGGAAGTAGGAACTAGAGAGCTGGGGTGATGGATGGGAAATGTTTCATTTCATTATATACTTTTTTGTATTTTAGTGTTTGAACAGAGAGCCTAGATAAAGAGAGAGGGGAGCATATGGAAAGTGTAAACTACTGGAAGAAGCAAAACTGGACTTCTAAGCTTTACAGTGAACATGCTCATTAAGGCCTCTTTGGATGACAATTTCATTTTTTCTCTATGCTTCCCAATGGGGTGAAAAAGATTAGATCTGCCTAATAACTATATTTCTTTTTGTATATTAATAATTTGCCCTTGAGGAATATATTCCAGTCTACTGGTTGTCCTGTCTCTCTCACATCTGGCACCACTGAATGGCTGAGAGTTTAATCTGCAAAGGTGAAGCCCCTGCTTTCTGCAATGTGATGACACTGAGCTTAAGTGGCCTGAGGGACCTTGAATGGCAGTCTTTCTCAGGCAATGTCCTTGTTATCTCCTTGTGCAGTTATTCAGATGACAAATTTCCCCCTGAAATAAAAATATTAAGATATAGAGCAAGGAAAGTTCTTCATTCAGCAGCTTGATTCTGTCCTTTACATCTTAGAGAGAGTGACTCATGCCGTAGCAACAAGCATCCACTGAAACTTGCAGCCTCAGATTAGCTTCAGTTTGTCATTTGTTGCATCAAGAATCCAGTATGTGTTTTGCTCCAAGTCTCTCCTGTGGGTTCTTGGTTTAAAGTTAACAGATCTGGGGAGAGGTGGCAAGTCATTCTGGACACATGTGATGCAAGGATATCACTTACAAAAATGGCTCCAGCTAGACGAGAACCCTCTATTTTATTTTTTATCTTCATGCTCTCACTGACCCTGGAAGAACTGTTTCCTGGTTCTCTGCCAGCTGTGAACCAGGATTAATAAATCACTGACCCACCTACCGGAATAGTCAGGAGAAAGAGCTGACAAAATCAGCATTGCCTGTAATCAATATTTTATAATAACTATAAATGGAGTATAATCTTTAAAAATTGTGAATCACTATGCTGTACACCTAAAATTTTATAATATTGTAAATCAACTATATCTCTCTCTTTTTTTTTTTTTTACATATCAGCATTGCCAAAGCCATTTGTCTCTGCAATGAGAATGTGTGACAGTGATGCAAAACCCCAGTTTGGAACAGCACCTGGAAGAATGGAAGTCTGGGACCTGAAGGGTTCAGAAAATGAAGGAAAAGGCTTGTTAAGGCCTATTCCTGGGAAGTAGCCAGGCTGGGAATGACCTCTCATGGCTTCTGCTGCTGCTGCTGCTAAGTCGCTTCAGTCATGTCCGACTCTCNTGTCTGTATTTTTCTTAGCTGACATATTCATAAAGATATGAATGGAAGACTGGATGGGAACATGAAACAACATAATGTAATCCTCTAGAGAGTGGGAAGTAGGAACTAGAGAGCTGGGGTGATGGATGGGAAATGTTTCATTTCATTATATACTTTTTTGTATTTTAGTGTTTGAACAGAGAGCCTAGATAAAGAGAGAGGGGAGCATATGGAAAGTGTAAACTACTGGAAGAAGCAAAACTGGACTTCTAAGCTTTACAGTGAACATGCTCATTAAGGCCTCTTTGGATGACAATTTCATTTTTTCTCTATGCTTCCCAATGGGGTGAAAAAGATTAGATCTGCCTAATAACTATATTTCTTTTTGTATATTAATAATTTGCCCTTGAGGAATATATTCCAGTCTACTGGTTGTCCTGTCTCTCTCACATCTGGCACCACTGAATGGCTGAGAGTTTAATCTGCAAAGGTGAAGCCCCTGCTTTCTGCAATGTGATGACACTGAGCTTAAGTGGCCTGAGGGACCTTGAATGGCAGTCTTTCTCAGGCAATGTCCTTGTTATCTCCTTGTGCAGTTATTCAGATGACAAATTTCCCCCTGAAATAAAAATATTAAGATATAGAGCAAGGAAAGTTCTTCATTCAGCAGCTTGATTCTGTCCTTTACATCTTAGAGAGAGTGACTCATGCCGTAGCAACAAGCATCCACTGAAACTTGCAGCCTCAGATTAGCTTCAGTTTGTCATTTGTTGCATCAAGAATCCAGTATGTGTTTTGCTCCAAGTCTCTCCTGTGGGTTCTTGGTTTAAAGTTAACAGATCTGGGGAGAGGTGGCAAGTCATTCTGGACACATGTGATGCAAGGATATCACTTACAAAAATGGCTCCAGCTAGACGAGAACCCTCTATTTTATTTTTTATCTTCATGCTCTCACTGACCCTGGAAGAACTGTTTCCTGGTTCTCTGCCAGCTGTGAACCAGGATTAATAAATCACTGACCCACCTACCGGAATAGTCAGGAGAAAGAGCTGACAAAATCAGCATTGCCTGTAATCAATATTTTATAATAACTATAAATGGAGTATAATCTTTAAAAATTGTGAATCACTATGCTGTACACCTAAAATTTTATAATATTGTAAATCAACTATATCTCTCTCTTTTTTTTTTTTTTACATATCAGCATTGCCAAAGCCATTTGTCTCTGCAATGAGAATGTGTGACAGTGATGCAAAACCCCAGTTTGGAACAGCACCTGGAAGAATGGAAGTCTGGGACCTGAAGGGTTCAGAAAATGAAGGAAAAGGCTTGTTAAGGCCTATTCCTGGGAAGTAGCCAGGCTGGGAATGACCTCTCATGGCTTCTGCTGCTGCTGCTGCTAAGTCGCTTCAGTCATGTCCGACTCTCTGCGACCCCATAGATGGCAGCCCACCAGGCTCCACCATCCCTGGGATTCTCCAGGCAAGAACACTGGAGTGGGTTGCCATTTCCTTCTCCAATGCATGAAAGTGAAAAGTGAAAATTAAGTCACTCAGTTGTGTCCAACTCTTCACAACCCCATGGACTGCAGCTTCTAGGAGTTGATAAATATCTCCAAATAAGAAATTTCCTCTCAGCCCTCTCATAGCTCTTGGTTTTGTTTGTTTGTATTGGCATTGTTTGTTTTATTTTGTTGGGGTTTTTTTGGCCACCCCCACAGCATGCAGGATCTTAGTTCCCCAACCAGGGATGAAACCCACATCCCTTGCAGTGGAAGCCTGGAGACCTAACCACTGGACTGCCAGTTAAGTCCCCTCTCATAGCTCTTTGGAGAAGGCAATGGCAACCCACTCCAGTACTCTTGCCTGGAAAATCCCACGGACTGAGGAGCTGGTAGGCTGCAGTCCATGGGGTCACTAAGAGTCGGACACGACTGAGCAACTTCACTTTCACTTTTCACTTTCATGCCTTGGAGTAGGAAATGGCAACCCACTCCAGTCTTCTTGCCTGGAGAATCCCAGGGATGGCAGAGCCTGGTGGGCTGCCATCTATGGGGTCACACAGAGTCGGACACAACTGAAGCGACTTGGCGGCGGCAGCAGCATAGCTCTTTAGTTTTTGAATTGTTTTACATGAAAAGAGAAAACATAAAGAGAGAAAACCAGGCTAATGATCAACCAAATGTATGTAGCAAGAAGCCAGAGCACATCCACAAATATTTGTTGATTGATGAAGAGAGGAAAATTACTGGTAGACTTCAGGGTAGGGTTCCAAGCTTCCCAGATATAGAGAGACTAAAGGGTCAGCTAACTCCACATTCTGCAGAAGAGGAAGCAGGGGACCGGAAAGATAAAGGATTGTGCTCAAACTTGCAAGGCGAGTTGCTGATAAGAGCCAGCTAGAGTCCTGGATTTCAGGGTTGGCTACATCATACCCTGCCTTCCTGTGGCGTGGTTAGCAAGTGACTTTCTGAAAAGACATTGTTTGGTGATAAGAGCCCTGAATCCTGGTCAGCAAGTTGGAATCTGCCTGACAAGGGACCCCCAATGCTCTTTGGTCTCTAACACAGACTGGACTTTCAAATGCAGATCTCGGGGAAGCAGAGTAGTGAAGAAGCAAGCAGAGAGTTCTGGACTTCTCTCCAGAGTCCCTACTCTTTCCTGGTGACACCGTGGGTGGGAGGTGGAAAGAAGGCTTGAGGAGGTAGCTAGAAAGGGGCTCATGGTCCCTCTCTAAAAATTCTCCCTGGCCTTTTTCACGTTCAGGAAAGAAAACATTGGGAAAACAGCACTGAGGACTTGAAACCCAAAGTACTTTCTGTACCTAATAAGTCAAGCAGATTTTGAGAACTAGACAAAAATAAACTAAAGAGGTGGGAGTTGGGGAGGGTTTCAGAAATGCTTGGGCAGGGCTGTCCTACTGGTTTTAGTGGGAAAGGAATTACCAAG
Source organism: Raphicerus campestris (assembly GCA_006410735.1). Taxonomy (NCBI): domain Eukaryota; kingdom Metazoa; phylum Chordata; class Mammalia; order Artiodactyla; family Bovidae; genus Raphicerus; species Raphicerus campestris. The sequence continues at coordinate 21,373 of SJYW01013878.1, read as the reverse complement.
CTACATGTCAACAGACAGAGAGGCTCAGAATCACTTTTTCTATCCAAAATAAAACTTCAAAGTCTAAGCAGGGCCCTTCCTAACGAGCCCTTTCCAGGTTTTCTACCTGTACTTTTTGTTACATCCTGCCATCTTCCCTAAATTATAGCTATACCAGACTATTTGCTAATCACTCATTCAGTGGACATCTACTTCTGCTTCATTGACTATGCTAAAGCTTTTGACTCTGTGGATCACAACAAACTGTTGAAAATTCTAAAAGAGGTGGGAATACCAGACCACCTTACCAGCCTCCCGAGAAATCTGTATGCAGATCAAGAAACAACAGTTAGAACCAGACAGGGAGCAATGGACTGGTTCCAAGTCGGGAAAGAAGCACATCAAAGCTGTATATTGTCACCCTGCTTATTTAACTTATATGCACAGTACATCACATGAAATGCCCGGCTGGATGAAGCACAAGCTGGAATCAAGATTGCTAGGAGAAATATCAGTAAGATGACACCACCCTAATGCAGAAAGTGAAGAGGAACTAAAGAGCTTCTTGATGAAAGTGAAAGAGGAGAGTGATAAAGCTAGCTTAAAACTCAACATTCAGAAAACAAAGATCATGGCATCAATTCATGGCAAATAAAAGTGGAAAAAATGGAAGCAGTGACAGATTTTATTTTCCTGGGCTTCAAAATCATAGCAGATGGTGACTGCAGCCATGAAATTAAAAGACATGCTCCTTGGAAGAAAAGCTATGACAAACCTAGACAGTATATTAAAAATTAGAGACATAACTGCCAAAAAGGTCTGTATAGTCAAACCTTCGTTTTTTCCAGCAGTCACATTATAGGTGTGAAAGGTGGATCCTAAAGAAGGCTGAGTATGGAAGAATTGATGCTTTTGAACTGTGGTGTTGGAGAAGACTCTTGAGAGTCCCTTGGACAGTAAGGAGATCGAGCCAGTCAATCCTAAAGGAAATCAACCCTGAATATTCATTGGAAGTATTGATGCTGAAACTGAAGCTTCAATACTTTGGCCACCTGATGGGAGGAGCCGACCAATTACAAAAGACACTGATGCTGGGAGAGACTGAAGGCAGGAGGAGAAGGGGACAACAAAGGGTGAGATGGTTATGTAACTGGAGGGAATGGGGCAGGGCAGAACTTCTGAAAGGATGACATAGCCTAAAGACACAACATAAACCGATTAGAATCAAATGGGACCAAGATGGCAGATAAGACAAGACCTTAATCCTCAATAAACAAGTGAAATGACACACCCTGAGGTACCATGACAGTTCCATGGCACTGTTAAAAGACCAAAGAGAGGGTGGTAGCCCAAATCCTGGAAATCTCCATTTCAGTCAGTTTAGTCCTCAGTCATGTCCAACTCTTTGCAACTCCGTGGACCATGCCAGGCTTCCCTGTCCATCACCAACTCCCAGAGCCTACGCAAACTCATGTCCATCGCATCAGTGATGTTACCCAACCATCTCATCCTCTGTCTTCTCCTCCCACCTTCAGTCTTTCCCAGCATCAGGGTCTTTTCAAATTAGTCAGTTCATCAGGTGGCCAAAGTATTGGAGTTTCAGCTTCAGCATCAGTCCTTCCAATGAATATTCAGGACTGATTTCCTTTAGGATTGACTGGTTGGATCTCCTTGCAGTCCAAGGGACTCTCAAGAGTCTTCTCCAACACCATAGTTCAAAAGCATCAATTCTTCACCACTCAGCTTTCTTTATAGTCCAACTCTCACATCCATACATGACTACTAGAAAAACCATAGCTTTGACTAGACAGACTTTTGTTGTCAAAGTAATGTCTCTGCTTTTTAATATGCTATCTAGGTAGGTCATAGCTTTTCTTCCAAGAAGCAAGCATCTTTTAATTTCATGGCTGCAGTCACCATCTGCAGTGATTTTGGAGCCCCCCAAAATAAAGTCTGTCATTGTTTCCACTGTTTCCCCATCTATTTGCCATGAAGTGCTGGGACCAGATGCCATGATCTTTGTTTTCTGAATGTTGGGTTTTAAACCAACTTTTTCACTCTCCCCTTTCACTTTCATCAAGAGGCTCTTTAGTTCTTCTTCACTTTCTGCCATAAGGGTGGTGTCATGTGCTGGTAGTTTGAACATCCTTTGGTATTGCCTGTCTTTGGAAATCTCCACCCCTTCCCCAAAATAGNATTATAGGTGTGAAAGGTGGATCCTAAAGAAGGCTGAGTATGGAAGAATTGATGCTTTTGAACTGTGGTGTTGGAGAAGACTCTTGAGAGTCCCTTGGACAGTAAGGAGATCGAGCCAGTCAATCCTAAAGGAAATCAACCCTGAATATTCATTGGAAGTATTGATGCTGAAACTGAAGCTTCAATACTTTGGCCACCTGATGGGAAGAGCCGACCAATTACAAAAGACACTGATGCTGGGAGAGATTGAAGGCAGGAGGAGAAGGGGACAACAAAGGGTGAGATGGTTATGTAACTGGAGGGAATGGGGCAGGGCAGAACTTCTGAAAGGATGACATAGCCTAAAGACACAACATAAACCGATTAGAATCAAATGGGACCAAGATGGCAGATAAGACAAGACCTTAATCCTCAATAAACAAGTGAAATGACACACCCTGAGGTACCATGACAGTTCCATGGCACTGTTAAAAGACCAAAGAGAGGGTGGTAGCCCAAATCCTGGAAATCTCCATTTCAGTCAGTTTAGTCCTCAGTCATGTCCAACTCTTTGCAACTCCGTGGACCATGCCAGGCTTCCCTGTCCATCACCAACTCCCAGAGCCTACGCAAACTCATGTCCATCGCATCAGTGATGTTACCCAACCATCTCATCCTCTGTCTTCTCCTCCCACCTTCAGTCTTTCCCAGCATCAGGGTCTTTTCAAATTAGTCAGTTCATCAGGTGGCCAAAGTATTGGAGTTTCAGCTTCAGCATCAGTCCTTCCAATGAATATTCAGGACTGATTTCCTTTAGGATTGACTGGTTGGATCTCCTTGCAGTCCAAGGGACTCTCAAGAGTCTTCTCCAACACCACAGTTCAAAAGCATCAATTCTTCACCACTCAGCTTTCTTTATAGTCCAACTCTCACATCCATACATGACTACTAGAAAAACCATAGCTTTGACTAGACAGACTTTTGTTGTCAAAGTAATGTCTCTGCTTTTTAATATGCTATCTAGGTAGGTCATAGCTTTTCTTCCAAGAAGCAAGCATCTTTTAATTTCATGGCTGCAGTCACCATCTGCAGTGATTTTGGAGCCCCCCAAAATAAAGTCTGTCATTGTTTCCACTGTTTCCCCATCTATTTGCCATGAAGTGCTGGGACCAGATGCCATGATCTTTGTTTTCTGAATGTTGGGTTTTAAACCAATTTTTTTACTCTCCCCTTTCACTTTCATCAAGAGGCTCTTTAGTTCTTCTTCACTTTCTGCCATAAGGGTGGTGTCATGTGCTGGTAGTTTGAACATCCTTTGGTATTGCCTGTCTTTGGAAATCTCCACCTCTTCCCCAAAATAGTTGGAATAATCCTCTCACTCTTTAGCATATGAAATTACCCAGCCTATAAAAGCTAACCACACCAAATTTTGTGGCCACACTCACCCTCTGCGATGGCTCACGTTCTGTCTGTGGAGTGTGCTTCTCTCTGTATCTGAATAAATCCACTTCTTACCTATCACTTTGTCACTCACTGAATTCTTTGTGTGATGAGACATCAAGAACTTGAGTTTCATTAGGTCCTGAAACCAGGACCAGGTACTGTGGGTTTTGGTTGTATCTGAGTCCCAGCCACATGGGTTTAAGTCTCAAACTGGGTTTGGGCTGGGTTCAAGTCCCAGCCACGTGGATTTGAGTACCAATCTGAGGTAAACAGTTTCAGCTGGTGACCCAGATGGGCCACTGATAAGGTAAGGAAAGACTGAGAGTTAGGTCTTGGCCCGAAGAGGTCTTTGGGTCACTGTGAGCCAAGTATACTGAGGAAAACGCTCTGCTGTCTGCTTATTTGTGGCTGGCATGTCAGTCCTGTATGCTTATACATGTCCAACAGCAGGTCCAAGACAGAATTGCTTTCTTTGAGGTTTTTCTCCTACATTTTTTTCTTCTTGCAGATTTCTGCTCTGCTTCTTCTGTTAATCCCAGAAGATTGCTTTTATTCCCTTCTTCTAACCCTTACAAGTGTTGACCCTTTATTCCCAACTTATAAACAACCTCCAGCTCATCATCAACACCTTTGGGGAAGTCTTCGTGCTGTTTCTTTGTGGCAACTTTTGGGCACTAACAACTGGTTGGAGACTCCCTTGCAAGGGATAGCATCTAAAATCCTAATTGCAAATCTTGACCAAATTGTGTGGTGGATTCTGACTTAAGGGTAAAATTTGGAACAGAACAGGAGTTAGAGACATCATCTCTGGTTTGGGTCTGAAATGGGTCTGCAGGCATCAGTCCCAACCAATGCTCCCCCTGGGTCTTATCCTCCAGGATTGGGAAAGATTTGGACCACTGGGATTAAAACCAAAGAAACATGTTAGGCTTTGTAATCACGATTGGCCACAAGATGAGCTAGGAAGCCAAGAAAATTGGCCACTAAGTGAGTCCCAGTGTTATGATACTATATTGCAGCTAGATTTATATTGTAGAAGGAAATTTAGGTGGAATGAGCTTTCATATGTTCAAATCTTCATGGTCTTGTATTTAGACAATGAGACCCCACAAAGGACTTAAGGTGTGAGTAGCTCAGAGGGATAATTCCAATAAGGACACAAAAGACATTTTCACTGATCTACCCTATGGGGCCATCCAAAGTTTAAATCCTCTGCAAGAAGGAGCCAGAGCTGTTCCTGGCCTACTGGGAGGAACCGTTGACTCAGGGGAAGACAAATCTAGGGATGAAAAGAGGCCCCACTCATATTCAGGAACCCCTTCTTTGTACCTTGAGTTACCCAAGGGGCCCATCCTTAGCTCAGCTAGCACAGTCAATGATACAGGTTACCAACCAACTGCCCCTTACAGTTTTGCCTCTGAGAGAAGTTCCTAATGGAAACAAAGGAACAATAAGAGTCTCTGTACCTTTCTCAAAGTCTGATATAAGTTTGGCAGAGAAGAAGTCCAGAAGTTTTTCCTGAGAATCCTGAAGCTTTTACAAAACAATTTACCTGACTAGTGAATCTCATCCGGGAGGACTTACAGATTTTACTATCCCATTGCTGCATCAAGGAAAAGCAGTGTATAGTACTGGCAGCCCGAGATGCAGTGCTCCTTGTGGTGAATGAAGCTGTCCCTGAGGCGAACCGCAATGGAATCACCAGCTGAACTCTACTGATAGAGATAGACAGGGTCCTATGATATACTGTTTAATAGAGGGTATGAAGGAAGTTACAGTAAAACCTGTTAATTATGAAAAGGTGAAAGAGCTCCAACAGGGACAGGATGAAAACCTGCAGTCTTCCAAAGGAGATTAGTGGAGGCTTTTAGGAAGTATACAAATGTAGATTCCTCCTCCCCTGAGGGACAGGCCCTCTTGGCTACACATTTCACGGTCCAGTCTGCCCCAGACAGAGGCACAAAATGCAGAGAGTAACTGCTGGCCCTCAGGCTCCAGTGAACAATTTGCTCCAATTGGCTTAGTTTTCAACAATAGCGATATGGCCCCAAAGGCTGAACACAGCCAGAGAAATATGCAAGAGACCCAGATGATTGCAATGGCTTTGTCTGCTCAGAGATGACCAGTTAGGAGGTGGCCCTTTCTGAGCCAATCTGGTTCTGGCAGACCACAAGGCCCATGGGTACCCCTACAAGGCCAGTGCACCCTGTGTGGACAAAAGGCACTGGTGGAAGGCCTGTGGTCAAGGTGTCCTTTGTAAACAGCCAGGGCGTTGGCAGAGGGAATTCCACAGATGCCAGAGAGTGACGAGGGCCCCTCAGCCATTGATGGTTTTGCAATCAGAAGACCCAAGGCGGCCCAAGGCCAAAAGTGGCTCTGCCTAGAGATACTGTCTACATAACCAATGTCCAGTCTTGGGTGATCATTGATGTGGCTGGCCGCTTGGTAGAATTTCTTATAGACACTTGTGCAACCTTCTCAGTCTTAACCCAAAGGATTGGAAACCTTAGCAATCATAAGGAATATGTAATTGTTAGGGAAGAAAGGGGGCACACTTTCCTAGAACTCATTTTGGGAAATGCTAATGGCCAGTTGTTCACACATTTGTTTCTGTTTGTGCCTGATTGTCCCATCCTTTTAATGGGAAGAGATTTATTAACTAAGTTAGGGGCCACTCTGTTTCTGGAGGGGCCAAGAGACCACCCTCATTGCCAAATGATTTTAACAAAAAACAGAAGAGGACAGATTGAATCTTAAGTTGAGACAGAGGCCTTAAAGGGCCTTGGAATGCAGAATATCGAGGTTCCAGATCTGGCCAAAGACGTCCAGCCAGTGGTTATACACAAGATCCTCAAGAAATGTCTGTTCACTGGAAGGGACATCAGTCTCAGATTCCCAGGTCTGAAACTGGAAAAGGAACAAAGCACCTTATATAGCAACAGATAAAAACACAGGCGTTTTAAAAGTCCTAGGCTTGATAGCTGGCAGCCAGGGTTCCTCAGGTTGCACCAGCCCTCCCAGGGGCCTCCCCTGGCCTCGGGCTCCGGATGGCTTCTCAAGGTCACCGCCCCTGGCCTCCGGCTCAAGGTGGTTTCTCCTGGTGCCCCTGACATCAGACTCGGGGTAGCTCCTCCCAGCCGCTGCCCCTGACCTCAGACTCGGGGTGTCTCCTCCCAGCCACCGCCCCTGACCTCAGACGTGGGGTAGTTCCTCCCAGCAGACGCAGGGTAGCTCCTCTCTGCCGTTCCTGTGCTGTCGCAGCCTGGCACTCTTGGCCGCTGCCCGTGACCTCGGACGTGGGGTAGTTCAACAAAAGAGTCCGAAATGCAGTACTTGGATACAACCTCAAAAACGACAGAATGATCTCTGTTCATCTCTAAGGCAAACCATTCAATATCACAGTGATCCAAGTCTATGCCCCAACCAGTAACGCTGAAGAAGCTGAAGTTGAATGGTTTTATGAAGACCTACAAGACCTTGTAGAACTAACACCCAAAAAAGATGTCCTTTTCATTCTAGGGGACTGGAATACTAAAGTAGGAAGTCAAGAAACGCCTGGAGTAACAGGCAAATTTGGCCTTGGAATGTGGAATGAAGCAGGGCAAAAACTAATAGAGTTTTGCCAAGAAAATGCACTGGTCATAGCAAACACCCTCTTCCAACAACACAAGAGAAGACTCTACACATGGACATCACCAGATGGTCAACACCGAAATCAGATTGATTATATTCTATGCAGCCAAAGATGGAGAAGCTCTATACAGTCGACAAAAACAAGACCAGGAGCTGACTGTGGTTCAGATCATGAACTCCTTATTACCAAATTCAGACTCAAATTGAAGAAAGTA
>SJYW01013877.1:0-18201 GCA_006410735.1 Raphicerus campestris | reverse complement strand
CACAGAGTCGGACATGATTGACGTGACTTGGCAGCAGTAGCAACATACTTCAATGTTACTGTATAGTCTGAGTGTGAGGCCTTCCCTTGACACTTGGGTCTTTCATCCTTTAATTCTGGGGACTACTTGAAATATTTAATTCTACCCATCCTTTTACTCTCCTTTTACGACATCTAATTTCTGGATCTGGCAATTCCATTTGTATCTTCCATGTCTCTTTTTATTTTTGCTGGTTTTTTTCTTTTCTTCTGCCAACAGGTACTTTCCTAACTTGATATTTCAGCCCTCTAATTTATTCTACTTGAAGGTTCATCTTACTTTTCCCCGAAGCATTGTGATCTGTAATTTTCCCATTCTATTTTTTATACTTCATACTACCACTTGGTTCTCTTTTAAAAATAACTTCTCTGTTGTATATATTACAGATGTACAGTTTGTATTATTAAATCATAATATTATATATATATATATGTTTAATATCTCTCTTTGTATTTTAGGTCCATTAACCATATTCAGTATATTTTCCTTGCATATTTGAGAAGAGGGAGGGGATGAATTTAAGCCCAGAGAAATCCAGGTGCCACAGAACCACTATTAAATATTCTGCTTGCTAATTTTTGGTCAGGTAATACCTCTTAAGGAGAAGGCAATGGCATTCCACTCCAGTACTCTTGCCTGGAAAATCCCATGGATGGAGGAGCCTGGTAGGCTGCAGTCCATGGGGTCGCTAAGAGTCAGACATGACTGAGTGACTTCACTTTCACTTTTCACTTTCATGCATTGTAGAAGGAAATGGCGACCCACTCCAGTGTTTTTGCCTGGAGAATCCCAGGGACGGGGGAGCTGGTGGGCTGCCGTCTATGGGGTCACACAGAGTCGGACACGACTGAAGTGACTTAACAGCAGCAGCAGCAATACCTCTTAAAAATAAGCAGATATAGGAGAGGCAGCATCCTTAGGTTGTGTTGTACTATACCTGGATTAAAGGTGGTGGGGAAGGTGGAGAGCTGCAGTTAACATGGAGGGGACAGTGAATACTTGAGGGCAGCTCGTCAGTCTCAACCAGGTTTAATCAATGCTACATTCCAGTGGAGCTTTCACTGATTCACCTCCACTGATTCTCCCCAGGCCGACTAGACAGACACAAGAACAGAAAAATACATGAAAACTCAAATTTCATGTAATAAGATGACCCTCAAAGAAAGTAAACTTTTAAGAGGCTTTTTCTAAAGTCATCAAAAATGATGAGAGTCATCAAAAGCCTTTCAGAGGAGTGACGTTTAACAGAAGTCAAAATAAAAAGTCAGCAATGTGAATATCTTGGAGGAACATGTTCTAGGCTGAAGGAAGGACAAATGTGAAGTCTCTGAGAGAAGAACAATGGTCCCATATCCAACCAACAGTTGGAATACAGTTGGTAAATAAATTTGTCGGTGAGCTTTCAAACTATTCAGGAGTAAGACCTGATAGGGTTTTGAACATCAGAGCGTAAAGTTCTAGTTTTATTCCAAGTACAAATGGAAGCCATTGAAGGGTTTCAAGAGATCCTAGCATGCCATGATTGTATCTGAAGTAGTATGATTACAGGGGCTTCCCAGGAGGCTTAGTTATAAAGAATCTGCCTATAATTCTAGAGACATGGGTTTGACTCCTGTGTAGGAAAGATCCCCTGGAGAAGGAAATGGCAACCCACTCCAGTATTCTTGCCCGGGAAATCCCATGGACAGAAGAGCCTGGCAGACCACAGTCCATGGGGTCACAAAGAATCCAACATGCATTAGTAACTAGACAGGGCAGCAGCAGCATGATTACAATGAAGAAAAAAGGGACAGCAGTTTAAAACATAATTGGTGAATATCATTTCTAGCATAAAACATTCATTTGCATCATGTTTCATAATTTCTGTTTTTTTCAACTTCATTTTGTTGGGAAAATCGAATCAATATCTTCAGTATTTCAAAGTGCTGATGTTTAATCTAGATGTTCTTTCATTATGTATGATCTGCCTGTCAATCTTTATCTTTCTATTAATAAAATCTTTATATATCATACCAACTGGATGCTGAATGATTTACATTGAAGTCTCAATATTTCTCAACTTAATGTACACATTCAGACATAGACCATAAGTATTTTAAGCAGATAAAGGACTGAATTTTTTTCATGATTAAAAGCCTCTTCCTTTATTCATTTTAGAGTTCTTTGTAGTTCACAGTCACATAGTTCTCATCATTGCTTTCAGTCCTATACTGCCTTTCTTAAAACTATCTCATCTCACAAGATGGATACAATGTCTCCTTTCACTGTCCAAGGCATAAGACAAATTTTGTACCATAAGAGAATTATGATGCCAAAGTGGATAATTAAATGTGCATCAGACATCATTGCTCCTGAAGTCAGTAACCACAGTCCATCACAGAGACTCCCCGATCTATGGACTAGTCAATGATGAGGGTCATTTTCTACAGCCATCCTGGTGTCCTTTCCAAAGCAGAGTAGTGTACCCCAGTGGTGGGGTGTTATTTCTGGTACTAACAGCCAGTAACTTTGATATGTGCTCACTTTGCTACAATACTTCAAAGTTCTTCACTGGGCATCATGGGACATTAAATTTTTTACAAAAATGGGGCCAAAATATGTGTTCTATTATCCCCTGCTTTTTAAAATATAACAATGTATTGTTAACCTTATAAAAATTTCAATGAATGTACTATTAAAGTATGAGTTTTAATAATAACAACAATGCTAGCTTTTTTGATCTTGTTTTCCTTAAGTGCTTTTCATGTATTTATTTATTTATTCATTAAGTTCTCACAATTTTCTGATGTAGGTATTATTGTATATCCAAAGCTATATGGTTAAAATTGCCAAGTTCATAATTTCTAATAAATAATAGCTAATATTTACAAACTGCTTGCAATGGGATAGTCATTGTGATGATTGCTTAACAGAAATTATCTCTTTAATATTTACCTTTCTCCTGATAATTCTGTGAACTTGTCCCGTTTGTTATATGGGAAAACTGTTGATAGAGACAAAATAACTTAAACAAGTTAATTAGTCAAAATTCAAACACAGGTTTAAAAAAAATGTAGTAAAATTTCTCTCATCATTTTAGTGTCCAAGTGCCAAGAGATCCGATCCTAATCAGAGCCTAGTGTAACTTGATATCTCGTACTTGGAGTTTTCTGGAATATGAAAAATAAGTGTTGTCAACCTAACAGATGCATAGAATGATTCCTTGGTTACTGCTTTCTCTTGTTTTGTAACAGATCTGTTTTACTCCCTTTCCTGCTCTGTGCCTAAAAGTTGCCCCCCTGGTTTTCCCTTGGGGTTGGCCAGAAAAAAGAACCATACAGATGGAGGAGGGGGGAGAAGAAAATCAAAGCATGTGTACCCCCCTCCTTCCCTGGTGCTAGGTCTCTCCACAATCACACCTATTGCCTTGCAGTTTGCTCTAGCTTGCCGTTCCCACTGAAAATGCCTCTTCTTCAGCTCCAGCTTAGAACAGCTATGACTATTGCTAATCTCTAGAAGCCTCTTAATTCCTTGTGTATGCATGCTAAGTTGCTTCAGTCATGTCCAGCTCTCTACAATCCTATGGACGTAGCCCAACAAGCTCCTCTGTCCATGGGATTCTCCAGGCAAGAATACTGGAGCGGATTGCATTTCCTCTTCCAGGGGATCTTTCCAACCCAGTGATGGAACCCACACCTCCTGCTTCTCATGCATTGAAGGTGGACTTTTTACCTACCGAGCCACCTTTAATTCTGCTCACTCCTTCTATACATTATTTGTTTATTACAATCTCTTTCTATGAACCTTCGAAAATGACTACTGTTTCCTACCGGTGTTCATGTTTCATGGAAGTTTCAATTTCACTAGAAATTGTCAACATCTTTCTGATTGTCAGCATCTATCTGATCTCAGGTAGCTTTGGCCTGCAACAGATTGAAGCAGGGTTTCGGTTCTCAGCCAGAGACTGAGGTTGGGCTGAAGTAGTGAGAGCACTGCCTCCTAGCCACTAGACCGGTGGTCAGTGACAAGGTCCTAGCCTTTCGGCTTAGCAGAAAAGAATTCCCACGAAGACAAAAGAGTGAAACAAGTATTTATGAGGAGGCGAATAGTATAGTACATATGGATGGACACATGGGCAGACTCAGAGAGAGTCTTGCCCTTTTGGTAGTTTGAATCACTTTTTTGGGACATTTATTCTGGGTTTCCTCTGGCCAATCATTTTGATTTTCCCAGTTCGAGTCCATATTTGGTATATCCTAGGCTCCTTCCCCGTGTGCGTGAGCATCTCTTAGTCAAGATAGAGTCTGGCAAAGAGACCTATGGGTAGCCTTGACATCATTCTTCTTTTGACCTCCAACTTATGGTCAGGAAGGTCTCCTTGTCTTTGAGAATGAGAAATACATGGTCTCTCATCTCTTATCTAGGGCAAGACTTAGTCTCCTGCTATTATGGAGTTTTTGTCCACAGGGAATGAACTCCAGCTGTTTGGCCTGGGGCCCATCTATCTCCTGCCTCAGAGCCACTGAAAAGATGTTGGACCAAGAAAATGGAAATGATGAGTAATAAAGATGCTGTGAGATACTCCGTAGAGACATTTCTTGCTGTAGAGCTAGAGGAAGTGATGGATTTTGCAATATAGCTGGGAGAGATAACTATGAAATTACAGATCCTGCTTTAACCCCCAGGCCAGCCATGTGGATCCCCACTATTGCAAGCTAATTTGACACTATTGTGTGGCTTCGGACAGGGAAGTGGAACCACCATTTTAAAATTCTCAGAATAACTCAATCTAAGATTTATTGGAACTTTTTCTCTAAGAAAAAAGCTTGGGGAATCATATTTTGTTTTGAAAATGGCTTCTTTAATAATTGGCTATATTTATACAAAGTATTTTCCTTTGCACTAGAGTTTAATTTTTATATTCCCTCACAGCTTTGTGACACAGAAGAAAATCGTGATTCCTGTAAATACACTAAGCTCTCTGAATCTTATGTGATTTTGCTTAAACTTATGGAAATGTCTTATTTCCTCCATATCACCCCAGGCAATCTATTTAGCAGAAGCCCTACTTCCTTTCCAGAGACTGATCATGACTAACTCTGGCATGAAGTCATTTCTGACATTCTCATTTCTCTTCTCCCCAGGTAAAATGCATCACTATTTCTGTTGTTATCCCTGGTCCCTAGACAAAAATCACTGTAGGGAGGCAAAACCACCTCTACCCACTTTAGGTTTACAGCTGAAACTCAAAAAGACAGATTACCAAGAGAAAAACACAGATTATTACTGATGTAGTANTATACATTATTTGTTTATTACAATCTCTTTCTATGAACCTTCGAAAATGACTACTGTTTCCTACCGGTGTTCATGTTTCATGGAAGTTTCAATTTCACTAGAAATTGTCAACATCTTTCTGATTGTCAGCATCTATCTGATCTCAGGTAGCTTTGGCCTGCAACAGATTGAAGCAGGGTTTCGGTTCTCAGCCAGAGACTGAGGTTGGGCTGAAGTAGTGAGAGCACTGCCTCCTAGCCACTAGACCGGTGGTCAGTGACAAGGTCCTAGCCTTTCGGCTTAGCAGAAAAGAATTCCCACGAAGACAAAAGAGTGAAACAAGTATTTATGAGGAGGCGAATAGTATAGTACATATGGATGGACACATGGGCAGACTCAGAGAGAGTCTTGCCCTTTTGGTAGTTTGAATCACTTTTTTGGGACATTTATTCTGGGTTTCCTCTGGCCAATCATTTTGATTTTCCCAGTTCAAGTCCATATTTGGTATATCCTAGGCTCCTTCCCCATGTGCGTGAGCATCTCTTAGTCAAGATAGAGTCTGGCAAAGAGACCTATGGGTAGCCTTGACATCATTCTTCTTTTGACCTCCAACTTATGGTCAGGAAGGTCTCCTTGTCTTTGAGAATGAGAAATACATGGTCTCTCATCTCTTATCTAGGGCAAGACTTAGTCTCCTGCTATTATGGAGTTTTTGTCCACAGGGAATGAACTCCAGCTGTTTGGCCTGGGGCCCATCTATCTCCTGCCTCAGAGCCACTGAAAAGATGTTGGACCAAGAAAATGGAAATGATGAGTAATAAAGATGCTGTGAGATACTCCGTAGAGACATTTCTTGCTGTAGAGCTAGAGGAAGTGATGGATTTTGCAATATAGCTGGGAGAGATAACTATGAAATTACAGATCCTGCTTTAACCCCCAGGCCAGCCATGTGGATCCCCACTATTGCAAGCTAATTTGACACTATTGTGTGGCTTCGGACAGGGAAGTGGAACCACCATTTTAAAATTCTCAGAATAACTCAATCTAAGATTTATTGGAACTTTTTCTCTAAGAAAAAAGCTTGGGGAATCATATTTTGTTTTGAAAATGGCTTCTTTAATAATTGGCTATATTTATACAAAGTATTTTCCTTTGCACTAGAGTTTAATTTTTATATTCCCTCACAGCTTTGTGACACAGAAGAAAATCGTGATTCCTGTAAATACACTAAGCTCTCTGAATCTTATGTGATTTTGCTTAAACTTATGGAAATGTCTTATTTCCTCCATATCACCCCAGGCAATCTATTTAGCAGAAGCCCTTCTTCCTTTCCAGAGACTGATCATGACTAACTCTGGCATGAAGTCATTTCTGACATTCTCATTTCTCTTCTCCCCAGGTAAAATGCATCACTATTTCTGTTGTTATCCCTGGTCCCTAGACAAAAATCACTGTAGGGAGGCAAAACCACCTCTACCCACTTTAGGTTTACAGCTGAAACTCAAAAAGACAGATTACCAAGAGAAAAACACAGATTATTACTGATGTAGTACACATCAGGCGGAAGAACATTAAATCAAAGGTAGGTAACTCAAAACAATGGTTTAAAATTCCAGCTTATCTAGAACTTTCAACAAAGGACAATCACTTGATAGAGAAATGACATGTCAAAGGACAGTAGTTTTAGGCTGGACACTAATGGAGGAAGGTTCATTTGCAGATGGGCTCTAGATTGATAAGAGACTTTCTTCAGTAAAAAGAGAATTTGTATCCTGTCTGGGCAGAAAAGAGGGAGATTTTTCTTTCCTGCTTTTTTAGTTGCTTTCATGTCAAAGGAAATTTTACATTACAAGGCATATTTGGGGGTACTGTATTCTGGTTTTCTTTAATCCATGCATTTTAAAATTTTAAATAGTCTTTCTTATCTACCAAATTGTAAGCTCTTTGAGGGTAACTTTGTCTTAAGGTCTACACGACAGTGCCTACTCAGAATTTGCATATAATAATGACTTTTGAATGAACAGATAAATATCTTGTTGTGGTTGTTGTTGTTTTTTAGTCATTAAGTTTGTCTGACTCTTTGTGACCCCAAGGACTGCAGCACACCAGGCTTCCTCAGAGTTTGCTAAAGTTTATGCCCATTGAGTCCATTATGCTATTCAACCATCTTATCCTCTGATGCCTTTTTCTCCTTTTCCCTTCAACCTTCCCAGCATCAGGATCTTTTTCAATGAGTTGGCTCTTTGCATCAGGTGACCAAAATATTGGAGCTTCTGCTTCAGCATCAGTCCTTCCAATGAGTATTTAGGATTGATTTCCCTTATGATTGACTGGTTTGATCTCCTTGCTGTCCAAGGGACTCTTCAAGAGTCTTCTCCAGCACTACAATTCAAAAGCATCCCATATTTTTTTAGCCCAGTGTATAATGTGAAGATATTTGAAATGTATAATGTGAAGGGGCTTCCCTGATAGCTCAGCTGGTAAAGAATCTGCCTGCAATGTGAGACCTGGGTTTGATCCCTGGGTTGGAAAGATCTGCTGGAGTAGGAAATGGCAACCCTCTCCAGTATTCTTGCCTAGAAAACTCCATAGACAGTGGAGCCTGGTGAGCTACAGTTCCTGGGATCACAAAGAGTTAGACAATTGAGCACACACACGTAATGTGAAGAGCAAGTAGAGATTGGTCCAGCTTTTTAAAAATTTGCAGTTGTGCCTTTTATAATATGATAGAGAACTCTGAAAACTTATTGAGGCATATACTCCTAATATCCACTCAATATTCATTTTTCCCTTGCTTTTCAGCAGAACCCTAATTTTTGGGGAGAAGAGATGTATTGAATTTAAAATAGTTCTTTTCTTAGATTTCCTTGATGGTCTTTTTTTTCAGATGGAGCTAATGTGATATAAGTGGAAGTATTCATAGGAAAATGGAGCTTTCTGGTAACTTACATAAATATGAGTGCATTAAAAACACACAAACATAGACTCAGTGAATTAGTGTAAATTTTTGCCACTTCATCTATATCCTTCTTTCACTGAATCTAGATGTGGTGCCTAGAAATATAACTGCTTTTCTGTCTTCTGTGACCAGAGATAGCAGTAGCCTGGCTCTTTTTGTATGGTCTTACATGACTTTTAACTTTATTCCTTATTATGTGAGATTAAAAAAAAAATCCTTAGTTGTCTGAGCCATTGTTTGTCAAATTTCTGTAATATGCAGCTGCATACAATTCTCAGCCATTTATCAATGTAAGTCTCCTCGTAGCTTTCATTAACTTTTCACTTGTCATTGATTCTGTGGACAGGAAAATGGCTACTGGCCAAGATCAGTAGGTTAACACAGATTTCCAGTTATTCTAAAATAGTTTCTAGTGTTGATTCAGTTGTTCCCCTTTATCTTTAAAATTACACCTTAGTGATCTGATTGCTTTTTAAAGCAAAGTTTATATATGGGCCCCTTTAATAAGTAATGACATCTTTAATAGTTTGAAACAAGTGTGGCCTTAAGAGACAAATGATTCTGGAATCTACTGTTAAGATGTACTCCATGTAACTGTGAGAAAACTACAAGCTTATCTTGTGACAGAAATTCCCTAATGTTGAAGGGACTTCTTTAAAATAATTCTACACATTTAGAAAATATATTTGGTATTGAGGTTGTAGATGTGTGTGTGTGTGTGTGTGTGTATGTGCACATGCGCTAGTGTCTGATTCTTTGCGACTCATGGACTCTAGCCCTCCAAGCTCCTCTGTCCCTGGTATTCTCCAGGCAAAAATAATGGAGTGGGTTGCCAGTTCTTTCTCCAGAGATGATAGATATAATATAGGCCAAGAAGCCATGCTGGCCTTCATTGGTGATGATGCTTAGCTTCATTTCTCTACAAGGATATTTCTAAGATTACCCTATGTCTGGCACAACTATGGTAACACATCCTCTGAAAATGATTCAGGAAAAGATACACTATCCTGTTCCCTAGTGTGGAAGACTGTGGTCTCTGTTAAGGACTTTGATTAGGGCCTATTCAACGTCACATTCTCAAGTAAAAATGATGTTTCCACTAGGAACTCCTACAGGAAGAAGTACAATGGTCTTCCCCCTGATGAGAAAACAGTATAACTGATGGACAGCTCTTCCCTCTTTCTGACCGGTTTTCATTCTTATGCTTATGGATAGACCTTTTGAAAATACTAGCATCCTAGTTTCTTGTCATATTTGCTGCATGCTCATTTCACTAACTCATGTACCACTCTACAATCCCATGGGTTGCAGCCCACCAGGCTCCTCGGTCCATGGGATTTCCCAGGCAAGAATACTGAAGTGGGCTGCCATTTCCTCCTCCCAGGGGATCCTTCCAGCCCAGGGTTTGAATCCACTTTTCCTGCATTGGCAGGTGGACTCTTTACCACTGAGAAACCCTGTGCTTGTCATAGAAGTAACCTAAAATAATTTCTTTAACTGATNGTGTATAAGAGACAGGGAAGATTGTGGTCTCTGTTAAGGACTTTGATTAGGGCCTATTCAACGTCACATTCTCAAGTAAAAATGGTTTCCACTAGGAACTCCTACAAGAAGAAGTACAATGGTCTTCCCCCTGATGAGAAAACAGTATAACTGATGGACAGCTCTTCCCTCTTTCTGACTGGTTTTCATTCTTATGCTTATGGATAGACCTTTTGAAAATACTAGCATCCTAGTTTCTTGTCATATTTGCTGCATGCTCATTTCACTAACTCATGTACCACTCTACAATCCCATGGGTTGCAGCCCACCAGGCTCCTCGGTCCATGGGATTTCCCAGGCAAGAATACTGAAGTGGGCTGCCATTTCCTCCTCCCAGGGGATCCTTCCAGCCCAGGGTTTGAATCCACTTTTCCTGCATTGGCAGGTGGACTCTTTACCACTGAGAAACCCTGTGCTTGTCATAGAAGTAACCTAAAATAATTTCTTTAACTGATACAGCTACTTTTTAAAAAATTCTATTTATTTTTGACTGTGTGGGGTCTCTGCTGCTGCGCATGGGCTATACTTCATTGCGGTGCATGGGCTTCTCATTTTGTGGCTTGTTTCAGAGCACTGGCTCTAGAGCATATGGGCTTCAATAGCTGCTGCACACGTGCTTCAGTCATTTTGGCA
The DNA here is from genome assembly GCA_006410735.1 of Raphicerus campestris. Lineage (NCBI taxonomy): Eukaryota > Metazoa > Chordata > Mammalia > Artiodactyla > Bovidae > Raphicerus > Raphicerus campestris. Next base: position 7,772 of record SJYW01013877.1, on the reverse strand, counting down.
CACAGGCTTAAGTCGCCCTGTAGCATGNGATACAGCTACTTTTTAAAAAATTCTATTTATTTTTGACTGTGTGGGGTCTCTGCTGCTGCGCATGGGCTATACTTCATTGTGGAGCATGGGCTTCTCATTTTGTGGCTTCTTTCAGAGCACTGGCTCTAGAGCATATGGGCTTCAACAGCTGCTGCACACGTGCTTCAGTCATTTTGGCACACAGGCTTAAGTCGCCCTGTAGACTGTAGACACTTTCTGGACCAGGAGTCAAACCCAGTTCTCTGCATTGGCAGGTGGATTCTTAACCAATGGACCACCAGGGAAGTCTTAACATAATTTTAAAATTAATAAAGTGCAATTTGGGTTAGAAAACTCGAGTCAAAGAGAAGTGGTTTCAATTCATTCATTTAGGAATTCTCAGTTCAATCTCACTTGAATAAAGTTGAAAGTCAGGCTATATATTTGATTCTCACTAGCCTTAGCTGACATGTGCTTTCATATGAGCCCACACTAACAAAGATGCAAGATAAATGATTATATAAAATATATCTTGGGGATTCGGTAAAGATAAATAATAAGGATGTTTTCCATCAAATCACTGAAATAGTCATATTGGGTTGCCTATAACACTATTCATTCCTCCTTCCTCTTTTTTAAAAGTCAGTTTTGTTATGGTATTTAGCCCCACAATACACAAGTATGAAGGTAGTTGATTTTTCCTCCTTTTNGATGTTTTCCATCAAATCACTGAAATAGTCATATTGGGTTGCCTATAACACTATTCATTCCTCCTTCCTCTTTTTTAAAAGTCAGTTTTGTTATGGTATTTAGCCCCACAATACACAAGTATGAAGGTAGTTGATTTTTCCTCCTTTTCCAGAAACTTACTAATGTAAGTTTTGTAGTGAGACATGATGAGAATATTTCTGGGGGATTCTGTTCATGCTACAACCTATGGATAATTGATCAACTTGGATGTAGTCTCTGCTGTCAAGGCATTAAAACAATTTTGATTGAACATAGAAATTGGTTTCCTAATAGGGATGATAAAGCATATGCTCCAAAATCTACCTTTTATTCCCATTCTCTTCACTTTATTCCAATATTCAGCCATGTAAATTTCCATTTTTTTCCCCTAAATGTTCATGTGTATTCTTTCGTATTTTTGCTTTTATTAAAATACAAGTATGAGCACACACATATCATTGTATATGTATATATTATATAATGTGCCTAATTATATTGTGTGTATTAATATGTATATTAATATATAAATATGCACACACATGATTCAAATGAATTACCACATTCACAGGTTTTGTGAACTTATCTTTCTTAGTTTTACAATAAAGACAATACTATAACTCATATATTACTGTGATTAGTTTACTGTCTTTGTTGATTAGTCACTGAGTCATGTCTGACTCTTTTGTGACCCTATGGACTGTAGCCCACCAGCTCCTCTGTCCATGGGATTTCCCAGGCAAGAACTGGAGTAGGCTGACATTTTCTTCTCAGGGGGATCTGTGGGGATTCCTCTTCTTCAGAGGGCTCTTCCTGACTCCAGGGATCGAAACTGCATCTCCTGAATTGGCAGGTGGATGCTTAACCACCAAACGACCAGGGAAGCCGATGAGTTTATTAGAGTCTAGTAAAAGGTCTAAATGGCAACCCACTCCAGTACTCTTGCCTGGGAAATCCCATGGACGGAGGAGCCTGATAGGCTGCAGTCCACGGGGTCGCTAAGACTTCGGCACTACTGAGCAACTTCACTTTCACTTTTCATTTTCATGCGTTGGAGAAGGAAATGGCAACCCACTCCAGTATTCTTGCCTGGAGAATCCCAAGGACGGGGGAGCTTAGTGGGCTGCCGTCTATGGGGTCGCACTGAGTCGGACACGACTGAAGTGACTTAGCAGCAGCAGCAGCAGCAGCAGGGGGAGGAGTAGCTTGCCTTGGCTTCCGCCAGCTCAAACTACAGCACAACCGCTCTCACCTCACAGACTAGTAAAGTAATGCTCAAAATTCTCCAAGCCAGGCTTCAGCAGTATGTGAACCGTGAACTTCCAGATGTTCAAGCTGGTTTTAGAAAAGGCAGAGGAACCAGAGATCAAATTGCCAACATCCGCTGGATAACGGAAAAAGCAAGAGAGTTCCAGAAAAACATCTATTTCTGCTTTATTGACTATGCCAAAGCCTTTGACTGTGTGTATCACAATAAACTGTGAAACATTCTGAAAGAGANGGGCAAGACTTAGTCTCCTGCTATTATGGAGTTTTTGTCCACAGGGAATGAACTCCAGCTGTTTGGCCTGGGGCCCATCTATCTCCTGCCTCAGAGCCACTGAAAAGATGTTGGACCAAGAAAATGGAAATGATGAGTAATAAAGATGCTGTGAGATACTCCGTAGAGACATTTCTTGCTGTAGAGCTAGAGGAAGTGATGGATTTTGCAATATAGCTGGGAGAGATAACTATGAAATTACAGATCCTGCTTTAACCCCCAGGCCAGCCATGTGGATCCCCACTATTGCAAGCTAATTTGACACTATTGTGTGGCTTCGGACAGGGAAGTGGAACCACCATTTAAAAATTCTCAGAATAACTCAATCTAAGATTTATTGGAACTTTTTCTCTAAGAAAAAAGCTTGGGGAATCATATTTTGTTTTGAAAATGGCTTCTTTAATAATTGGCTATATTTATACAAAGTATTTTCCTTTGCACTAGAGTTTAATTTTTATATTCCCTCACAGCTTTGTGACACAGAAGAAAATCGTGATTCCTGTAAATACACTAAGCTCTCTGAATCTTATGTGATTTTGCTTAAACTTATGGAAATGTCTTATTTCCTCCATATCACCCCAGGCAATCTATTTAGCAGAAGCCCTACTTCCTTTCCAGAGACTGATCATGACTAACTCTGGCATGAAGTCATTTCTGACATTCTCATTTCTCTTCTCCCCAGGTAAAATGCATCACTATTTCTGTTGTTATCCCTGGTCCCTAGACAAAAATCACTGTAGGGAGGCAAAACCACCTCTACCCACTTTAGGTTTACAGCTGAAACTCAAAAAGACAGATTACCAAGAGAAAAACACAGATTATTACTGATGTAGTACACATCAGGCGGAAGAACATTAAATCAAAGGTAGGTAACTCAAAACGATGGTTTAAAATTCCAGCTTATCTAGAACTTTCAACAAAGGACAATCACTTGATAGAGAAATGACATGTCAAAGGACAGTAGTTTTAGGCTGGACACTAATGGAGGAAGGTTCATTTGCAGATGGGCTCTAGATTGATAAGAGACTTTCTTCAGTAAAAAGAGAATTTGTATCCTGTCTGGGCAGAAAAGAGGGAGATTTTTCTTTCCTGCTTTTTTAGTTGCTTTCATGTCAAAGGAAATTTTACATTACAAGGCATATTTGGGGGAACTGTATTCTGGTTTTCTTTAATCCATGCATTTTTAAATTGTAAATAGTCTTTCTTTTCTACCAAATTGTAAGCTCTTTGAGGGTAACTTTGTCTTAAGGTCTACACGACAGTGCCTACTCAGAATTTGCATATAATAATGACTTTTGAATGAACAGATAAATATCTTGTTGTGGTTGTTGTTGTTTTTTAGTCATTAAGTTTGTCTGACTCTTTGTGACCCCAAGGACTGCAGCACACCAGGCTTCCTCAGAGTTTGCTAAAGTTTATGCCCATTGAGTCCATTATGCTATTCAACCATCTTATCCTCTGATGCCTTTTTCTCCTTTTCCCTTCAACCTTCTCAGCATCAGGATCTTTTTCAATGAGTTGGCTCTTTGCATCAGGTGACCAAAATATTGGAGCTTCTGCTTCAGCATCAGTCCTTCCAATGAGTATTTAGGATTGATTTCCCTTATGATTGACTGGTTTGATCTCCTTGCTGTCCAAGGGACTCTTCAAGAGTCTTCTCCAGCACTACAATTCAAAAGCATCCCATATTTTTTTAGCCCAGTGTATAATGTGAAGATATTTGAAATGTATAATGTGAAGGGGCTTCCCTGATAGCTCAGCTGGTAAAGAATCTGCCTGCAATGTGAGACCTGGGTTTGATCCCTGGGTTGGAAAGATCTGCTGGAGTAGGAAATGGCAACCCTCTCCAGTATTCTTGCCTAGAAAACTCCATAGACAGTGGAGCCTGGTGAGCTACAGTTCCTGGGATCACAAAGAGTTAGACAATTGAGCACACACACGTAATGTGAAGAGCAAGTAGAGATTGGTCCAGCTTTTTAAAAATTTGCAGTTGTGCCTTTTATAATATGATAGAGAACTCTGAAAACTTATTGAGGCATATACTCCTAATATCCACTCAATATTCATTTTTCCCTTGCTTTTCAGCAGAGCCGTAACTTTTGGGGAGAAGAGATGTATTGAATTTAAAATAGTTCTTTTCTTAGATTTCCTTGATGGTCTTTTTTTTCAGATGGAGCTAATGTGATATAAGTGGAAGTATTCATAGGAAAATGGAGCTTTCTGATAACTTACATAAGTATGAGTGCATTAAAAACACACAAACATAGACTCAGTGAATTAGTGTAAATTTTTGCCACTTCATCTATATCCTTCTTTCACTGAATCTAGATGTGGTTCCTAGAAATATAACTGCTTTTCTGTCTTCTGTGACCAGAGATAGCAGTAGCCTGGCTCTTTTTGTATGGTCTCACATGACTTTTAACTTTATTCCTTATTATGTGAGATTTTAAAAAAAATCCTTAGTTGTCTGAGCCATTGTTTGTCAAATTTCTGTAATATGCAGCTGCATACAATTCTCAGCCATTTATCAATGTAAGTCTCCTCGTAGCTTTCATTAACTTTTCACTTGTCATTGATTCTGTGGACAGGAAAATGGCTACTGGCCAAGATCAGTAGGTTAACACAGATTTCCAGTTATTCTAAAATAGTTTCTAGTGTTGATTCAGTTGTTCTCCTTTATCTTTAAAATTACACCTTAGTGATCTGATTGCTTTTTAAAGCAAAGTTTATATATGGGCCCCTTTAATAAGTAATGACATCTTTAATAGTTTGAAACAAGTGTGGCCTTAAGAGACAAATGATTCTGGAATCTACTGTTAAGATGTACTCCATGTAACTGTGAGAAAACTACAAGCTTATCTTGTGACAGAAATTCCCTAATGTTGAAGGGACTTCTTTAAAATAATTCTACACATTTAGAAAATATATTTGGTACTGAGGTTGTAGATGTGTGTGTGTGTGTGTGTGTGTGTGTGTGTGCGCACATGCGCTAGTGTCTGATTCTTTGCGGCTCCATGGACTCTAGCCCTCCAAACTCCTCTGTCCCTTGTATTCTCCAGGCAAAAATAATGGAGTGGGTTGCCAGTTCCTTCTCCAGAGATGATAGATATAATATAGGCCAAGAAGCCAGGTTGGCCTTCATTGGTGATGATGCTTAGCTTCATTTCTCTACAAGGATATTTCTAAGATTACCCTATGTCTGGCACAACTATGGTAACACATCCTCTGACAATGATTCAGGAAAAGATACACTATCCTGTTCCCTAGTGTGGAAGATTGTGGTCTCTGTTAAGGACTTTGATTAGGGCCTATTCAACGTCACATTCTCAAGTAAAAATGGTTTCCACTAGGAACTCCTACAAGAAGAAGTACAATGGTCTTCCCCCTGATGAGAAAACAGTATAACTGATGGACAGCTCTTCCCTCTTTCTGACTGGTTTTCATTCTTATGCTTATGGATAGACCTTTTGAAAATATTAGCATCCTAGTTTCTTGTCATACTTGCTGCATGCTCATTTCACTAACTCATGTCCCACTCTACAATCCCATGGGTTGCAGCCCACCAGGCTCCTCTGTCCATGGGATTTCCCAGGCAAGAATACTGAAGTGGGCTGCCATTTCCTCCTCCCAGAGGATCTTTCCAGCCCAGGGTTTGAATCCACTTTTCCTGCATTGGCAGGTGGACTCTTTACCACTGAGAAACACTGTGCTTGTCATAGAAGTAACCTAAAATAATTTCTTTAACTGATACAGCTACTTTTTAAAAAATTCTATTTATTTTTGACTGTGTGGGGTCTCTGCTGCTGCGCATGGGCTATACTTCATTGCGGTGCATGGGCTTCTCATTTTGTGGCTTGTTTCAGAGCACTGGCTCTAGAGCATATGGGCTTCAATAGCTGCTGCACACGTGCTTCAGTCATTTTGGCACACAGGCTTAAGTCGCCCTGTAGCATGTAGACACTTTCTGGACCAGGAGTCAAACCCAGTCCTCTGCATTGGCAGGTGGATTCTTAACCAATGGACCATCAGGGAAGTCTTAACATAATTTTAAAATTAATAAAGTGCAATTTGGGTTAGAAAACTCGAGTCAAAGGGAAGTGGTTTCAATTCATTCATTTAGGAATTCTCAGTTCAATCTCACTTGAATAAAGTTGAAAGTCAGGCTATATATTTGATTCTCACTAGCCTTAGCTGACATGTGCTTTCATATGAGCCCACACTAACAAAGATGCAAGATAAATGATTATATAAAATATATCTTGGGGATTCGGTAAAGATAAATAATAAGGATGTTTTCCATCAAATCACTGAAATAGTCATATTGGGTTGCCTATAACACTATTCATTCCTCCTTCCTCTTTTTTAAAAGTCAGTTTTGTTATGGTATTTAGCCCCACAATACACAAGTATGAAGGTAGTTGATTTTTCCTCCTTTTCCAGAAACTTACTAATGTAAGTTTTGTAGTGAGACATGATGAGAATATTTCTGGGGGATTCTGTTCATGCTACAACCTATGGATAATTGATCAACTTGGATGTAGTCTCTGCTGTCAAGGCATTAAAACAATTTTGATTGAACATAGAAATTGGTTTCCTAATAGGGATGATAAAGCATATGCTCCAAAATCTACCTTTTATTCCCATTCTCTTCACTTTATTCCAATATTCAGCCATGTAAATTTCCATTTTTTTCCCCTAAATGTTCATGTGTATTCTTTCGTATTTTTGCTTTTATTAAAATACAAGTATGAGCACACACATATCATTGTATATGTATATATTATATAATGTGCCTAATTATATTGTGTGTATTAATATGTATATTAATATATAAATATGCACACACATGATTCAAATGAATTACCACATTCACAGGTTTTGTGAACTTATCTTTCTTAGTTTTACAATAAAGACAATACTATAACTCATATATTACTGTGATTAGTTTACTGTCTTTGTTGATTAGTCACTGAGTCATGTCTGACTCTTTTGTGACCCTATGGACTGTAGCCCACCAGCTCCTCTGTCCATGGGATTTCCCAGGCAAGAACTGGAGTAGGCTGACATTTTCTTCTCAGGGGGATCTGTGGGGATTCCTCTTCTTCAGAGGGCTCTTCCTGACTCCAGGGATCGAAACTGCATCTCCTGAATTGGCAGGTGGATGCTTAACCACCAAACGACCAGGGAAGCTGATGAGTTTATTAGAGTCTAGTAAAAGGTCTAAATGGCAACCCACTCCAGTACTCTTGCCTGGGAAATCCCATGGACGGAGGAGCCTGATAGGCTGCAGTCCACGGGGTCGCTAAGACTTCGGCACTACTGAGCAACTTCACTTTCACTTTTCATTTTCATGCGTTGGAGAAGGAAATGGCAACCCACTCCAGTATTCTTGCCTGGAGAATCCCAAGGACGGGGGAGCTTAGTGGGCTGCCGTCTATGGGGTCGCACTGAGTCGGACACGACTGAAGTGACTTAGCAGCAGCAGCAGCAGCAGCAG
>SJYW01013871.1:0-16127 GCA_006410735.1 Raphicerus campestris | reverse complement strand
GAATTGTTTCCTTAATTTCTTTTTCTATTTTCTCATTATTAGTGTATAGGAATGCAAGGGATTTCTGTGTGTTGATTTTGTTACATTTCTTTATTTTCTTTTTCATTCCCCATGTGTGTGTGCTCAGTTGTGTCTTACTCTTCACAACACTATGGACTATAGCCTATCAGGTTCCTCTGATTCTCCAGGCAATCCTATGGGCAGAGAATAGTGGAGTGGGTTGCCATTTCCTTTTCCAGGGTCATTCCTCATATAGCATACCACTATTATGAGAAGAAATTAATGTAGCCCAGTTAAGACTAAATTCTCTGCTGTATTGATGGTAACCTTATATAATTAACCTGGCATGCTATGTAAAAGTTGTTTATGCCACTTTTTGCCTCTTGTCTTTACAGGCAGTGAAGATAGAAAAGACCAATGTCTTAGTCCATTGTTCTGATGGGTGGGACCGCACAGCACAAGTCTGCTCTGTAGCCAGCATCCTCCTAGATCCATTTTATAGGACATTCAAAGGACTCATGGTAAGAGAGCAGTGATTGGATTTTACATTGCACAAGTGGGCGATTATGAATAGATCAAATATAACTCTCAACCAACTTGTTTTCTATAAAAAAGAAGTCTACAAAAACAACTCTGGTTTTCAGTTTAGCTTCTTTCACTAAAGTAGGCATTTACAGTCTACATACTTTCCATTGCATACTCAACATAGTTTCTTACCCATCAGAAAATAAGTTGGATATAATAGGCTGTTTGGTGTAAGGTAAAGTAAAGGCTCAAAAAGTTAACAAAGTTTAATGGAAGATTGTTAAATAAGCAAACTGATGGGCTCATCATCTTCAGAGTCAGCTGTCTTGATGTCAAGACTGATGTTTGTTTTCTGGTGCTGAATCCAACACTTCTTACTTTGTTTTTCTATAAAACAGAACTTACAGTAGGAGTTTACCCTCATTTTTCTTTTGGAATTTTTTTAATTTTTTTAATGGTTGNGAGTCAGCTGTCTTGATGTCAAGACTGATGTTTGTTTTCTGGTGCTGAATCCAACACTTCTTACTTTGTTTTTCTATAAAACAGAACTTACAGTAGGAGTTTACCCTCATTTTTCTTTTGGAATTTTTTTAATTTTTTTAATGGTTGAAATGCATTTATACCAAGATTTGTTCTTAGTACAAACTCAAATACTGCCTTTGGATTCCTGTTTCTTCATAGGTTGAATTTAATATGTTTATCAAGATTTAGTTATGACTCATATAGCCTGTCACACAGTATGTAAAAGCCAAAATACAAAAAAAAGTGACACTGAGTACAAATCCAAAATGATTTCTCCTGAGAGCTTTGAAATTTGAAGATAGCCTTTATAGGCCTTTAAAGGAAATCCAAATTACTTATCATTTGGGAAATTAACTTTATGATCATTCAACACAAATTTGTACAAAGTCCACTTTAGCAAAATGTTTTGATTCTTTATAGGTATGATTAATTAATTTTATGATTTTTTCTAATGCATAGTTTTCTTTTTCTATAAAATGAAGATCCTGATAGAGAAAGAATGGATATCCATGGGCCACAAGTTTTCCCAAAGGTAAAAATATCCTCATTTTAAAAGTGGAAGCTAAGGAGAATTCAGTAGCGTGAAATTTATCAAAACCCCAATATGTTCTTGTGTAAGAAGGAAGAATAAGTTGAACGTGGCACAAATCTCTTTTCATCAAGAAACACATATTCCATACATAATGCTAAGGATCTAGGGACACAGTGGTAACTAGACTGTCGTATCTGCCTTCAAAGTGACACTAATGATTATATCAAATCACTAAATATTTCAGGGAAGACTAAACATCACAGGCCACAGAGGAAAAAAAACTGTTTGAAGAACACAAGATAGGCTTCGAGGAATAGGCAATATTTAAGGATGAATTTTAGGAACTGAATAGGAATTTGCTAGAGAGAACAGTGAGCATTCAGGTAGAGGGAGTAATATCTAATGCAATGCAACTTTTAATCTTTTATAAGAAAAAAAGGCATTTGCACATTTCTGTTCTTTGGTAAGAGGTGGATGCAAGGACTTATATTTATTTAGTGATCTAGTGCTGCTATAAGCCAAATAGCCTCACTGAGACTTTGTGTGTTATGAGACTAAGAAATGTTTATCAAATACCTAACAATATGCTGTAAACTATGTGAGACACTGAGCTGATAAAGGCATATAAAATATGAGTTTTCCCCTCAAGGAGGTTGCTATTCAAGTCTTATTATCCCACATTTGTGTGTATACATTTAATTTCTTTTGATTATCACTCTCTAGCTATTTAGGTTCATCCATTTGTTCTTTTGTCAACAAACTTTGGTCCAGGCAATATGCCAGGTTTTGAGGGGACTGTATTGGACCAGATGTGTTTGCTGTCCCTTCTTTTATAGAAAATAAAATCAGTGATGACAGTATAGTATGATATGGGCTTCCCATGTAGTGCTAGTGGTAAAAGACCTGCCGGACAATACAGGAGATGTAAAAGATAAAGTTTAGGTCCCTGGGTTGGGAAGATCTGGAGGAAGGAATGGCAACCACTCCAATATTCTTGCCTGGAGAATCCCATGGACAGAGGAGCCTAGTGAGCTACAGTTCATATGGTCACAAAGAGTCAGACACGACTGAAGTGACTTAGCACACACACATAGCATTATAACTGCTAAAGGGAACCTTACCCATTCTGGGCAAAGGAAAATTCCTAGAACTGGTGGTATTTTAGAACATTAAGAAGAGGAGGTTGATCTATTTTTAGGTTTTGAGAAGTCTCCAGACTATTTTTCACTCTGGCTGTACCATTTTATATTCCCACAGACAAGTAGGATGGTTCCCTTTTCTCCATATCCTTGGCCAGTATTTGTTGTGTTTCCTTTGGAGTTTCTTTTTGGGTATATATCTGAGAAAAAACAAAAACATTAATTTAGAAACATACGATGCATCCCCATGTTCATAGCAGCATTATTTACAGTTGCCAAGTTGTGGAAGCAACCTTTGTCCATCAATAGATGAATGGATAAAAAGGACCTTGTATATATAGATAGATATACAGTGGAATACTACTCAGCCATAAAAAAGGAGTGAAACTTTGTCATTTGCAGCATCATGGGTGGACTTTGGAGGGCATTATGCTACGTGAAAAGAGTCATACAGAAAAATACAAATACTGTATGATATCACTGGTATGTGGAATCTAAAAAGTACAACAAACTAGTGAATATAACAAAAAACTAGCAGACTCACAAATGTAGAGAACAAAGTAGTGGTTAGGAAGAAACTAGGGAAGAGGGGTAAAGAGAGGAGTAGGTAAGAAAGGTAAAGGAAAGACTCAAAAAGTTAACAAAGTTTAATGGATGATTGTTAAATAAGCAAACTGATGGGCTCATCATCTTCAGCGTCAGCTGTTTTGATGTCAGACTGATGTTTGTTTTCTGGTGCTGAATCCAACACTTCTTAGTTTGTCTTTCTATAAAACAGAACTTACAGTAGGAGTTTATCCTCATTTTTCTTTTGGAAATGCTTTATTTTTTTAATGGTTAAAATGCATTTATACCAAGATTTGTTCTTAGTACAAACTCAAATACTGCCTTTGGATTCCTGTTTCTTCATAGGTTGAATTTAATATGTTTATCAAGATTTAGTTATGACTCATATAGCCTGTCACACATTATGTAAAAGCCAAAAAACAAAAAAAATGTGACACTGAGTACAAATCGAGAATGATTTCTCCTAAGAGCTTTGAAATTTGAAGATAGCCTTTATAGGCCTTTAAAGGAAATCCAAATTACTCATTTGGGAAATTAACTTTATGTTCATTCAACACAAATTTGTACAAAGTCCACTTCAGCAAAGTGTTGTGTAGGTAGGAAATTTTTTAAGAGGGTTATGAAATTATATGAAATCATATGTCTGAAACTTGTGACAATTATAAAGCACTATAGATTTAAAGAATCTTTCATGCACAAGAAGTTTTTAAAAAGATTGTGTAAATCAAAACTATAATAAGATATTTCCTCACACTGGTCAGATGGCCATCATCAAAATACACAAACAATAAATGCTGGGGAGGATGTGGAGAAAAGGGAACCCTCTTGCAAAGTTGGTAGGAAAGTAATTTGATACAATCACTATAGAAGACAGTATGGAGATTCCTTAAAAAACTAGGCATAAAACTACCATATGACCCAGCAGTCTCACTGCTAAGCATATACCCTGAAGAAACCAAAATTGAAAAAGTCATATATACCCCAATATTCATTGCAGCACCATTTACAATAGGTAGGATATGGAGCAACCTAGATTTCCATTGACAGATGAATGGATAAAGAAGCTGTGGTGTGTATGTACAATGGAATATTACTCAGACATAAAAAAAACACATTTGAGTCAGTTCTAATGAGGTGGATGAACCNGAGTTTTCCCCTCAAGGAGGTTGCTATTCAAGTCTTATTATCCCACATTTGTGTGTATACATTTAATTTCTTTTGATTATCACTCTCTAGCTATTTAGGTTCATCCATTTGTTCTTTTGTCAACAAACTTTGGTCCAGGCAATATGCCAGGTTTTGAGGGGACTGTATTGGACCAGATGTGTTTGCTGTCCCTTCTTTTATAGAAAATAAAATCAGTGATGACAGTATAGTATGATATGGGCTTCCCATGTAGTGCTAGTGGTAAAAGACCTGCCGGACAATACAGGAGATGTAAAAGATAAAGTTTAGGTCCCTGGGTTGGGAAGATCTGGAGGAAGGAATGGCAACCACTCCAATATTCTTGCCTGGAGAATCCCATGGACAGAGGAGCCTAGTGAGCTACAGTTCATATGGTCACAAAGAGTCAGACACGACTGAAGTGACTTAGCACACACACATAGCATTATAACTGCTAAAGGGAACCTTACCCATTCTGGGCAAAGGAAAATTCCTAGAACTGGTGGTATTTTAGAACATTAAGAAGAGGAGGTTGATCTATTTTTAGGTTTTGAGAAGTCTCCAGACTATTTTTCACTCTGGCTGTACCATTTTATATTCCCACAGACAAGTAGGATGGTTCCCTTTTCTCCATATCCTTGGCCAGTATTTGTTGTGTTTCCTTTGGAGTTTCTTTTTGGGTATATATCTGAGAAAAAACAAAAACATTAATTTAGAAACATACGATGCATCCCCATGTTCATAGCAGCATTATTTACAGTTGCCAAGTTGTGGAAGCAACCTTTGTCCATCAATAGATGAATGGATAAAAAGGACCTTGTATATATAGATAGATATACAGTGGAATACTACTCAGCCATAAAAAAGGAGTGAAACTTTGTCATTTGCAGCATCATGGGTGGACTTTGGAGGGCATTATGCTACGTGAAAAGAGTCATACAGAAAAATACAAATACTGTATGATATCACTGGTATGTGGAATCTAAAAAGTACAACAAACTAGTGAATATAACAAAAAACTAGCAGACTCACAAATGTAGAGAACAAAGTAGTGGTTAGGAAGAAACTAGGGAAGAGGGGTAAAGAGAGGAGTAGGTAAGAAAGGTAAAGGAAAGACTCAAAAAGTTAACAAAGTTTAATGGATGATTGTTAAATAAGCAAACTGATGGGCTCATCATCTTCAGCGTCAGCTGTTTTGATGTCAGACTGATGTTTGTTTTCTGGTGCTGAATCCAACACTTCTTAGTTTGTCTTTCTATAAAACAGAACTTACAGTAGGAGTTTATCCTCATTTTTCTTTTGGAAATGCTTTATTTTTTTAATGGTTAAAATGCATTTATACCAAGATTTGTTCTTAGTACAAACTCAAATACTGCCTTTGGATTCCTGTTTCTTCATAGGTTGAATTTAATATGTTTATCAAGATTTAGTTATGACTCATATAGCCTGTCACACATTATGTAAAAGCCAAAAAACAAAAAAAATGTGACACTGAGTACAAATCGAGAATGATTTCTCCTAAGAGCTTTGAAATTTGAAGATAGCCTTTATAGGCCTTTAAAGGAAATCCAAATTACTCATTTGGGAAATTAACTTTATGTTCATTCAACACAAATTTGTACAAAGTCCACTTCAGCAAAGTGTTGTGTAGGTAGGAAATTTTTTAAGAGGGTTATGAAATTATATGAAATCATATGTCTGAAACTTGTGACAATTATAAAGCACTATAGATTTAAAGAATCTTTCATGCACAAGAAGTTTTTAAAAAGATTGTGTAAATCAAAACTATAATAAGATATTTCCTCACACTGGTCAGATGGCCATCATCAAAATACACAAACAATAAATGCTGGGGAGGATGTGGAGAAAAGGGAACCCTCTTGCAAAGTTGGTAGGAAAGTAATTTGATACAATCACTATAGAAGACAGTATGGAGATTCCTTAAAAAACTAGGCATAAAACTACCATATGACCCAGCAGTCTCACTGCTAAGCATATACCCTGAAGAAACCAAAATTGAAAAAGTCATATATACCCCAATATTCATTGCAGCACCATTTACAATAGGTAGGATATGGAGCAACCTAGATTTCCATTGACAGATGAATGGATAAAGAAGCTGTGGTGTGTATGTACAATGGAATATTACTCAGACATAAAAAAAACACATTTGAGTCAGTTCTAATGAGGTGGATGAACCTAGAGCCTATGATACAGAGTTAAGTAAGTCAGAAAGAGAAAAACGAATGTCGTATATTATCACATATATATGGAATCTAGAAAGATGGTACTGATGAACCTATTTGCAGGGAAGGAAAAGAAATGCAGATGTAGAGAACAGACTTATGGACGTTGGGTGGGGTGGGGAAGGAGAGAGTGCGATGAAAGTAAAGAGTAACATGGAAACATATATACTACCATATGTAAAATAGATCAGTTGCTCAGTCATTGCCAGTTCTTTGTGACTCCATAGATAGCCAATAGGAATTTAAAATAGCTAGCCAATGGGAATTAGCTATATGACTCAGAGAACTCAAATTGGGGCTCTGTAACAACCTAGAGTGGTGGGATGGGTGGGAGGTGGGAGGGAGGTTCAAGAAGGAGAAGGCATATGTATACCCATGGCGGATCCATATTAATGTATGGCAGAAGCCCAATACAATACTGTAAAGCAGTTGTTATTCAATTAAAAATAAATTTTAAAGAAGATTAAAGGTTTGAAATAAATAGAAGTGTTTTGTAGAATGACTCCTTAGGAGAAAAGAGGGATAAATACTTCCATCCAAATGAAAACATTTAGCTTGAGGTATAACCAAGAACCACCCTTACAGCAGAAAGCAAAGAGGAACTAAAGAGGCTCTTGATGAAAATGAAAGAAGACAGTGAAAAAACTGTCTTATAACTCAACACGTGAAAAACTAAGACCATGGCATCTGGTCCCATTACTTCATGACAAATAGATGGAGAAAGAATGGAAACATTGGGAGACCTTATTTTCTTGGCCTCCAAAATCACTGCAGATGGTGACTGAAGCCAGGAAATTAAAAGATACTTGCTCCTTTAAGAAGAAAATTAAATCCTTGCTCCATAGAAGAAAATCTATGACCAACCTAAATAGCATATTAAAAAGCAGAAACATTACTTTGCCAGCAAAGTTCCATATAGAGTCAAAGCTGTGGTTTTTCCAGTAATCATGTATGGGTGTGAGAGTTGGACTGTCAAGAAAGCTGAGCACTGAAGAACTGATGCTTTTGAACTGTGGTGTTGGAGAAGACTCTTGAGAGTCCCTCGGACAGCAAGGAGATCCAACCAATCCATCCTAAAGGAAATCAGTCCTGAATATTCATTGGAAGGACTGATGCTTAAGCTCCAATACTCTGGCCACCTGATGTGAACTGACTAATTGGAAAAGACCCTGATGCTGGGAAATATTGAAGGCAGGAGGAGAAGGGGACGACAGAGGATGAGATGGTTGGATGGCATCACCCACTCGATGGACATGAGTTTGAGCAAGGTCCGGCAGTTGGTGGTGGACAGGGAAGCGTGTCATGTTGTAGTCCATGAGGACACAACGAGTTGGACAGGACTGAGCAACTGAACTGAACTGATAACGAAGAACACCTCTTCAGTGGAGACTACATGGAAGGACAGGTGGAGAAGGAACTAAGTTTGTATATGTCCAAGGCAGAAGTTAGTTACTTTTACTTGATGGCCTTAATATTTTTCATTAATACTGTAGACATCAATGTGAAATGTGTCAGGGTTACAGAAGATAGCTTAAAATTTGCAACAGCTGTAAGGGTTAATGGGAAAACTGTGTTAAGGATATACATAAAGTTTGCTGCTGCTGCTGTTTAGTTGCTTCAATCGTGTCCAACTCTGTGCAACCCTATGGACTGCAGCCCGCCAGGCTCCTCTGTCTATGGGGATTCTCCAGGCAAGAATATTGGATTGGATTGCCATGTCCTCCTCCACGGGATCTTCCCAGTCCAGGGCTTGTACCCAGGTCTCCTACATTGCCGGCCAGTTCTTTATTGTTTGAGCCACCAGGGAAGCCAAAGAATACTGGAGTGGGTAGCCTATCTCTTCTCCAAGGGATCTTCCCGACCTAGGAATTGAACCCAGGTCTTCTGCACTGCAGGTGTATTTTTTACCAGCTAAGCTATCAGGGAAGCCCATTAATAAAGGTTACTTGGGAACAATTAAGTTCCAGCTGAGTATGGAGACTTAAGTTGTCAATTTGCCTGGTTTTAAATTTTTCTCAAGCAGCATTTATCAGTCAGGATGTGGAGTAGAGAACATAGCTTTGTTTGTTCCTCAGTGGTTAGATTTTGAAGGAAAATAATGACAAAAAAGACCAGAAAGTTGAAGAAAATGGGGAAAGAATAGTTGATGGGGGCAGATCTAGAATATAGAGTGGTAAGGAAGCTAGGAGGAATCTGGCAAGTAGAGAGGTCCAAAGATGAGGGCTGGATGAGGTAAGATGAGCAGCTTTTGGAAATATAATATATGGTGATCAGAGCAGTATATTGAGATTAAGGTTTCAAAGTGGAGGAAGCACCTTTAGCTAACATCAAGAAACATGGACACCATGGATACACAAGCCTGATGTGAAGTAGATAGAGGTAAAGATCGGTGAAGTAGATTAGTTAAAGAGTCTAAGCCAATGTAGGTCATCTGCATCTACTCCAAAGATAAGTACTTACAACTAGAGTCAGATTCTTAAGAAAATGTAGAGAAGTATCCCAAGTATTGTAGAAGACAACACTGAGGAAAATGAATGAGCATGACCCATAATGGAAGTATTTTTAAGAGAATAAAAGGAGTAGTTGAATGCAGTGGTAATGAGGAGAAAATTGATCCCACTTCAGCTTTCTTTTAGGATTATGATATATAAAGAGTGAATGACGAGCCTTCTCCATTTTATTTGGGGCCCAAGAAGTAGTGCCCTTGGTGAGGTAGATTTCAATTATATCAAAAGGTAGAACATTCAGTGTAGAAGTTAAGAATGCCATGTATGTTTACAGTGGATTAGGGCTTCTAGTGGATGGTAGAGTTGAGAAAGAGCATCATGGGGGAGAAAACAAACAGTTCTGGGATGAGATTTTTTCATTCATTTAAGGAAGGTATTAAATACTATTTTCACACCAGGCACTGTCCAGTAAACAACATAGATATAACCTTTGCTCAGTTCAGTTCAGTCGCTCAGTTGTGTCCAACTCTTTGCGACCCCATGAATCACAGCACGCCAGGCTTCCCTGTCCATCACCAACTCCCGGAGTTCACTCAAACTCACGTCCATTGAATCAGTGATGCCATCCAGCCATCTCATCCTCTGTCGTCCCCGTCTCCTCCTGCCCCCAATCCCTCCCAGCATCAGAGTCTTTTCCAATGAGTCAGCTCTTCGCATGAGGTGGCCAAAGTACTGGAGTTTCAGCTTTAGCATCATTCCTTCCAAAGAAATCCCAGGGCTGATCTCCATCAGAATGGATTGGTTGGGTCTCCTTGCTCACATGAAGCTAAATATAGCTGTTAACTTAATTAAAATTAAATATAATTGAAAATTCAATTCCTTAGTCATACTAGCCACATTTAAAGTGCTTAATAGTGACTGCCATATTGGACAGCACAAATATGGAACATATCAATCATTGTAGAAAGTTCTATTGTAGAGGATGTAAAAGGAAATAGAATAGATGACCAAAGGGTTTATGATCTGGATAACAGTGAAAGTTGCTGGTGGCTAAAAGGTCCACTGGGATTAATAAACTTTGAGATTCTAAGTGGTATTTTGGCATTAGATATTTCCTTACCAATTCCAACACAGAAACTGAAGGTGACCTTGCTATAGCCTGTTCCAAACAGTGTAATCCCTGATATTAATCGCTGTCTTTCTTTACCCTTACTTGTATCTCTTAGGTGTGGCCACCTGGATGGGGACTCTAAAGAAGTATCCCCTATTTTCACACAGTTCCTAGACTGTATCTGGCAATTAATGGAGCAATTTCCATGTGCCTTTGAATTTAATGAAAATTTCCTGCTGGAAATTCATGACCATGTTTTCTCCTGCCAGTTTGGGAACTTCCTTGGAAACTGCCAGAAGGATCGAGATGATCTGAGGTGAATTCAGTTTGTGAGAAAACACTGAATAGGGAGAGGAGATCAGTATAAATTTACCAGTCACCTTGAATTTGGGACAGCAGTTCACAAAAGGGGAGGAGATGATAACTATAAAAATAATTTTTGAAGCATAAAACACTTAGAATTTTATGGGTATTCCTCAAAACCTCAGATTCTTTATCTGTGAAATAGGGTTAATAATACATAATTTTCAGATCTATCATGAGGAATCAATAAAGCAATGGATGTGCAAGGGTTTTATAAGGAATGAGTGTATGAGCAGTCATTACCTACTGTCCTTTATAATTTGTGTCTAAGCTCACTAAATAGCAGGTCATAGGCCAAGTCTGGCTTAACAGGAATATTGTTTCATCTGTAGAGTATTTTTCAAACTGTTAATTAGTAGTCAGTATTTAAATATCATGATTTTTCACATAAAATCCAGTTGTTTTAGGATTTTTTCCAAAATCAAAAAGCCATTGTGGCAAGATATTCTGCAAAATCAGGAACTCTGGCAGTACTGGACCTGCATTTTCTAATGGCAGTAATCAGCTGGAGCTGAATAATAGCCTGCTCCATATGAATGAAGCAAGCTCACTCTTGTCTGCCACAGTTCTCACTACCTTCTGTTGTTTATTCTCAGCTCACTTCGTATGTTACTTCCCCAACTCCTATAGGCACTTTAATTGGTACCAGACTTAAACTCTAACATCCTCACAATGTATAAAATGTAAATAATTTTTGAAGTTGACAAGACAGAGTTTCTGGGAATAGCATTCTCCTTGTTCTAGAGTCAGAGAAAAAGAATAGAGAGGGGAAGTGACTATCTCACAATCCACTCTTGTTTCAGAGTTGTTAGCTGAGTAGCAGTTAGCTCAAGTTCTCAGGCCTTGCTATGATATATCCTGGATAAGTCAGATGATATCTCTAATTCTATTTTCTTGTCAACATTGAGAACAGTGGTGAATTTTGCTGCTTCAAAATCTGTAGTTACTTAGTAGCTTCTGTGCACATTTCTATTTCATTTTGCAACTAGAACTTTCTTACCCTCTTCCCAAATGCTTATAAACACATTTGTTCTGTCTCTGACCTGATTTTCTAGCACTAAAATCAGAGATCTTTTCCGTATACTTTTTCTCCACCCTCTTAAAATGAGGCTAATATATCCTCAACCCATTCATCACATTCATCTGAATCTCCATGTAAAAGTATGAAAGTTGAAAATTTTAACATATGCTTTAATAGTGGTTATCTAAGACATGCAGACATATCATTCATCCATGAAAGAAAAGACATGGACTCTAGGATCCGAGAGACCTGGGTTCAGATTTTGGCTCTGTCACCTACTAGCTGTGTGACTTTTACAAATTAATTTTTGTCTCATTTTCTCATTATTTTGGGAATAAAATATCTCACAAGGTTTTATTATGAAAAGTATTTAAACTAGAGTCTGGAACAGTGTTTGACACATAGTAAATACTCAACAAATATTATTTAAGTTACCTCTGCAAGATTGTTTTTTTCAACCAACAACAAATGAGAAAGACGCATATACAGTTCCTTTGGCCTCATTGAAATGGTCTGAGGATTCTAAAAGTTACAAGACTACAGTTTTTACGTCATATATCCCATATCACTTCTCTTTGTTGTCCTTCTAGAGCTTTCTTTGACACTGTATGAACAAATGAACTTCCCATGCATGGATACACAGCAGCTTTCATTGGGGACAATGAATTCCATGCTTTTTTGTGTTAACTAAGTCGCTCCCCAGGGACTCAGCTAAGGGATAAAAAGAATCAGTCTTGTAATATAAATATCACAATCAGTGCTGCTCACCTAGGATAACTCACAAATATTTGCTAATATAAATTGCTAAGTTGTCTTTCACTGTCTTATACCTTCTGAGTGGAGGAGAAGCTGGCTTGAAATAAAATATAGAAAAGCCAGAAATTCACCTCTTGTCTGTTAATTTACCAGATTTTTAAAAGGAATTCTAGATTTTTTTAAAACTGGAAAGGTTATTCATAGAATCCAAGATTTGGAAGAGACTTTAAAGATCACATTATACAAATGAGAAAATAGGCCCAGAAAGGGCTAGGGACAGCCCTAAGATTACATCATCACTCTGTGGCAGACAGAGAGTCTCTGCATATATACTCGGCACCTGTTCTTCAATGTGGAACTCTTTCTAATCTCTTTAAAAGTGGATAAGTTGAAGCCCAGATAATTTGTTACTCTATCATTCTTCATTACCATTTATTTTTGTTTTCCTCATATCCTAGCCTTCTGTCTTGGGTTACTTGTTAATAGAATTTAGATGATTGTTGTCAAGTTCAGAAAATCTATTGATGTTACCTGCTTACAGCTTTCAATTTTTTGGCTTTTCTTTTCTTACAGAATATATGAGAAAACGCATTCAGTGTGGCCTTTCTTGGTTCAGAGGAAACCAGACTTCAGGAACCCTCTCTATAAAGGCTTCACTATGTATGGGGTACTCAATCCTAGTACTGTGCCCTACAACATTCAGTAAGTTCCTAAGCTGTTCATCCTTTCTTACAGCAAGCCCCAAGGCCTCAGCTTCTTTGCATCTCCTTGTATAACTGACATCATCTCCATAACCCAAGCAATGGAGTAGGACATTCTCTCCCAGATTACCCATTCCTTGCTGCCTCTGAAAGCAAGACCACACTCCCATTGGTTTTCAGGGCTTTGTAGTTACTTGCTTAGGGAAATAAACAAGAAACAATTGTACAACCAGTCAAGATGTAGGTTGTTTCATTCCTTTTAGTCTTTCCTTACTTATTTCTCTTTTTTCTTATCCTTTTCCCCAACAAAGAGAAGGAAAAACAGAGAAAGAGAATGTGCTTATATAGTTTGTTCTACTTTCCCCACAAAGTGTTAAGTACAGGGTGCCATGCTCACTGACCACAATTCAATGAGTACAAGACAGAACTGAATGCATTTATTCAGTCTAATGGTTTATTTTGTATATTCTGTAGGATTTTATATGTGTAAGATCATGTCATTTCTGAATAGATATTGTTTTAATTATTCCTTTCCAATTTGGATGCCTTTTATTTTCTTGCCTTATATAGAACTTCCAGTGCTGAATAGAAGTAGTGAAAGCAAGCATTCTTATACTGTTCCTTATCTTAGGAGGGAATCTTTCAGTCTTTCTCCATTGAGTATGTTATAGTTTTGTTTTATTTTACAAATGACCTTTATCATGTTTAGGACATTCCATTCTGTTTCTAGTTTGTTGAGTGTTTTTAAGATGAAAATGTTTTAGATTATATCAAATGTTTTTTTTCTGAATCATGTTGAGATGCAGATGATTAATTGTTATTTTCTCCTTAATTTTATTTTTTGTTTGTTTTTGTTTGGCCACACTACATGGCTTGGGGGATCTCTGTTCCCTGACCAGGGATTGAACCCAGGCCATAGTAGTGAAAGCTCAGAATCCAGAGCATTAGGCCATCAGAGAACTCCCTCTTGTTAATTTTGTTAATGTGGTGTATAGCACTGATTGATTTTCAGATTTTGAACGAACCATGCTTTCATAGGGTAAATCCCACTTGGTCATGGTATATAATCCTCTTAATATGCTGCTGCATTTGGTTTCCTAGCATATTGTTGAGGATTTTTGCATCTATATTTCATAAAGCATATTAATCTACAATTTTATTTTCTTATAATGTCCTGGTCTGGCTTTGGTATCAAGGTTATAGTGACCACATAGAATGAGCTGAGAGTGTTCCATACTCTTCAACATTTGGAATAGTTTTAAAAGAATTATTGCTAATTCTTGTGTTTAGTAGAATTCACCAGTGTAGCCGTCTGGTCCTGAATTTTTCTTTGTTGGGAATTTTTTGATTACTGAATCAAAAACTGTTATAGGTCTGTTCAAATTTTTAATTTCTTGAGTCATTTTTGAAAGTTTGTGTATTTCTAAAAATTTTTCCATTTCATCTAATTTGTTGGCATGCAATTGTTCATGACTTTCTCTAGTATTTTTCTTTATTTCTATAAGTTCAATAGTAACATCCCTAACTTAATTTATAATTTTAGTAATTTGAGACTTTCCCCTTTTATTTCTTGAGGCCAAAATACCCTTGTTTAATGTCAAAAGCATCTTGTACATAAACTGGATAATGCATATTAAATGATGCATTTCTATTACTTTTAGGGGTTTGAGGGGCATTTTTCCAGTTTTATTGTGATATAATTGACATGTAACATGGTGTAAGTTTAAGGTATATAGTGTGATGATCTGATACATGTAAATATTGTGAAATGCTCACCACAAGATCAGTTAACACATCCTCTACTCATACAGTTACCATTTTGCTGTTTGCTGTTATGGCGAGAACATTAATGCTCTACAATCATAGCAAAATATGGAATGGTTAACAAATTTGCATGTTATTATTTTACACTTGTCATGCTAATCCCTGTATTATTCCAATTGTATTATATATGCTGCCAAAATGAGCACCCTCTCATTGTTTTTAATCAGTTTAACTTAACATTTCATTGAATTTATTAATCTTTTCAAAGAACCGACTTTAGTTTTATTGATATTCATTTATCTCTGTTTTAATCTTTATTATTTCTTCCCTTATACTAACTTTGGGTTTAATTTGTCCTCCCTTTTTAGCTTCATAAGATGTAAGATTAAGTGGTTCTTTTTAATGAATGTACTTACAGTTATAAATTTCCTTTTTAGCAGTTCTTTCCCTGTATCCCATTAGTTTTGGTGTATTGTATTTTTGTTTATATCAATCCCAAAGTACTTTTTAATTTGAGTTTCAGATAGTTCAGTTCAATTACTCAGTCATGTCCAACTCTTTGTGACCCCATGGACTGCAGCACACCAGGCCTCCCTGTCCATCACCAACTCCCAGAGTTTACTCAAACTCAGATAACCAAACAATAATTTGCCTAAAAAGCTTAGATCCTTTAATGCACTTAAAGACAGTTCTAAAATGTAAGAAACAATAAATTGGGGCATTCAAGGCACAGCCTTTCTCTCCTCCCTTGGTGTCATCTTCACCCAGGTGAGACTCCCTGAATATCCATTTTCCCATGCAGGTTCCAGGATGTAGTCAGTTAAATCACTTTATTTCATAAAAGGATACAGAATAGATTCTAAGGAAGGGGATATGTGAGTTGAAGGGAAAGTGGGTATTTAATTTGTTATGGGTAATGCCAGATTGAGCCTGGCCCTCTTGTTGGGTAGAAGCACTGCTTCTCCCTTTCTCTCTGCAGGCACAGTTTGGCTTCCCAGCCCAATCCCTCTATCTACTTTCTTCAAGAAAGAGCTCTGCCTTTTTCCCTGACCCTTTTCATCAACAATGTAAGGTTCTAATCAGTGCTGTGATGAGCTATATTGGAGCCTGTTGCAATGGGCCTATATATGTGCTTACCATCTCCTACTACCCTGTTCTCTGTATCTATGTGTTTATCTTTTTTGTTTTTCTTTTTATTCCACATGTGAGTGAAATCATATTTGTCTTTCTCCATCTGACTTATTTCACTTAATAAATATAAAACCCTTA
>SJYW01013869.1:0-13753 GCA_006410735.1 Raphicerus campestris | reverse complement strand
TACCATTTATTATCTTGCAAGGTCTTCTATGTAGACCGATAAATGGAAGAGACAACTCAACAGCATATTTTTAGACAGACCACTATCCTTAGAGGGCTGCTGCTGCTGCTGTTGCTTCTAAGTCACTTTAGTTGTGTTCGACTCTGTGCAGTTCCATAGATGGCAGCCCACCAGACTCTGTCATCCCAGAGATTCTCCAGACAAGAACACTAGATTGAGTTCCCATTTCATTCTCCAATGCATGAAAGTGAAAAGTGAAAGTGAAGTCACTCAGTAAGTGTCCAGCTCTTTGTGACCCCATGGCCTGCAGCCTACCAAGCTCCTCCACCCATGGGATTTTCCGGGCAAGAGTACTGGAATGGGTTGCCATTACCTTTTCTGATGTAACGGGCTGATTTTCCACAAAAGGATCTGGGTAGTAATTAAACGAGTAAAAATTATAGGATAAAACTTTCCCTAACTATCGCAAAATGAAACTAAACAGTATAATAAAACACAAGCATCCAGCAAAACACTGTACAAGAGGTTATTCAAAGATTAATAAAGAACCATTTCATTGGCATCTAAACATACAAGTATTTTCAGTACTAATGCTCTCACAAACCTGAGTATAGAAATGCGACCCTGTAAATAATTTGAGTTTCATGTTTAACCAGCATTACTAAATACTGTCCTACTAAAGTTAAATAATATAAAGACAACTATAACTTAACAAGAGCATAAATGTATGTTCAGAAGGCTGCTACTATTCATAACCTGGAATGGGTAAAGATTGTGACATAAATAAAATGTTGGAAATCAGAACCACTACCCTAGTCTTGGTGGTACATGTTGCCCTGTCATGAGTTTAAGACTGTTCTTCTAAGCCAGTGTCAACAGATAGATTTGATTCACCAAGTTGAGTTCATTTCAGTCACTCAGTTGTGTCCGACTCTTTGCGACCCCATGAATCACAGCACGCCAGGCCTCCCTGCTCATCACCATCTCCAGTTCACTCAGACTCACATCCATCGAGTCCATGATGCCATTTAGCCGTCTCATCCTCGGTCGTCCCGTTCTCCTCCTGCCCCCCAATCCCTCCCAGCATCAGAGTCTTATCCAACGAGTGAACTCTTCTCATGAAGTGGCCAAAGTATTGGAGTTTCAGCTTTAGCATCATTCCTCCCAAAGAAACCCCAGGGTTGACCTCCTTCAGAATGGACTGGTTGGACCTTCTTGTACTCCAAGGGATTCTTAAGAGTCTTCTCCACCAAAGAGGATTTTAAACAGAAATTTCAAAATGCTTGGTTAGTGCTTTTAGGAGGAACAATATCTATTTTACTATAAAAACTGAATTGAAAAATGAAGCCAAAGTATAAGATATTTTGGTGCACATTTCATTATTAAATTATTTTTATTTTTCCATTAGATCTGTAGAAATTTTCAATTTTATGTCTTCATTTTTCTTTTGTGGACTAAGACTTTTATCACTGCTGTTTGCTGCTATAGAAACATTTTTCATTTAATCTATACTTTCCTCAATCTTAACAATTGATTTTTGCACAGCCAATTGGATTGATCATGCAGTTAATAAAATTTAGTCTGGGCAATAGACAAAAGAGAAACAGCAGCATTTTCTCATCCAATATTATATTTTTATTGGAGACAAATATAACAGTCCTTCTGCCTCCTATTACTCTCTTAGAAATATGTCATAGTGAGTATTATTTTACTTTTGCCCTCTAAAACTGCCAATCTATATTAACAGTGGCTTAGTCCTTAGCTGAGCTCTATTTACATTTCAACTATATTTAGAAGTAGGTTATTACCCATTATTCAAAGTCTGTTTATTAATATGTTTGGTCATTATAAAAACACCACCATTCATTTTACACCCCAGTGTCTAAGACAATGTCATGCCCATAGAAATTATTAAATATGTATTTTCAAAATGAGTGAATGAGTAAATCATCAATCAGTCAACTCTAGAGGCCTTGTTAAAAAATTATACAGTATTTTGAATGAGTATATGGTCTAATAGGGAGCCAGTTTTAGATCTCTCACTATGGGATGTATGAGATTTCTTCCATATAATCTTATCAAGCTGCTTCTGTACTGAATTAGTATCTGTACTGTTGACTCTCCCTCTGATAAACAGTGAGAAGCCCATGCTGACTCATAGCCTTAGTGTCCTCAATGTCAGAGAATAATTTTTTCATAAGTTGTTTACACAGGAAATACATTATCTTTTGTACAGAGATTTGGACCTTTAAAGTCTTCACTAATCTCTTTGCTTATATGGCAAACTGCTGACTGTGACAGACACATTTCACAGAGGATTCCACCTACCTCTCTGGTCTTAACTACCATGACTCCAAAACAAAGCCTATACATAAAGCATTCAGATCCTCTACTCAGAATCTATCAGGGGCCTTATTTGCTTACAACGATTTCAGCATGGAATTTCCTGCCTCCACTCTTTTATCAAAATGGTCAAGAGAGCTTGTGTGAGTGATTACAAACAAATATAATTCCCATCTCTCTTTTTGATTGAATAAATGAAATGATAACTGATAAATTCTCAGGGAAACAACTACATTTATATGTTTTTCCACAAAGCTACCTGCTCTATGCTCCTCAAATCCACACAATCATTAATTTAAAACATAGCCATTGAGTGCCTATGATGCACCAGAAAAGCTGCTGGAAATAGGATAGATAAGTTCCTATTTTGACGGAACTTGCTGTTTCATTGGACATACAGATGGGGAAGAGTGGGAATAGATAACAAACTATCAGATCAATAAATCAATAATGTAATTTCAGACATTATATCTCTGCTAATTTCTTTTTAAACAGGATATTCTTGGAATTATCATAAAAGCAAATGAAAAGAAAAGTCCACCTTGGATGAAATCAAACATGGACTATTTATGAACTGTTAGTCAGGGATGTGATGAGATCCCTGTGAGAAGAGTGAGGCACTTATTTACTTCAGGAGCAAAATTTAAGGGGATTCAAAAATACTCAGTGATCCATTAACTAGATATTCTGTGCAATATTCTAAAACATAAAGACAAAATTAGTGCTAAATGTTCATGATGAGGAGAATTTATCAAGGTTATGAAGACAGACTGTTTTTATTTGTCGTTATAACTCATGTGCTCAGTCGTTCAGTCATGTTAGACTCTTTTTGACCCCGTGAACTGTAGCCCGCCAGGCTCCTCTGTCCATGGAATTTTTCAGGCAAGATAAATGAAACAGGTTACCACTTCCAACTGCAGGGGATCTTCCCACCCCAGGGATTGAACCTGTGTCTTTTGAGTCTTCTGCTTTGGCGGGCAGATTTTTTACCACTAGCACCACTTGAGAAGCCCTGTATGACCCATGCAATGGTACAAACTGGATAAAGCATTCCCATCAGACATGTAAAAGACAATACTGTCCTTTACTTGTAGGTTTATGAGGCCTGAAGATGGCAGAAGAATAGATTGGATAAC
The DNA here is from genome assembly GCA_006410735.1 of Raphicerus campestris. Taxonomy (NCBI): domain Eukaryota; kingdom Metazoa; phylum Chordata; class Mammalia; order Artiodactyla; family Bovidae; genus Raphicerus; species Raphicerus campestris. Next base: position 10,274 of record SJYW01013869.1, on the reverse strand, counting down.
AGAATAATTTAATCATAGAGCTTTTACTAATTCTTCCACTTGTTTCAAGATATGGAATGATATTTTGATAAGTTATGTGACCATGCACATTTCCTTTTGCCTGTCACTTTAGTGTGGCTCATAAACTCACTGGAGCATCACAAGGGAAGTGAAAGGTCCCAAGAAGGAAGGTAGGGCAAGGCAAGCCCTCTTACAAATTCCAGTGAACCATACTCTTTGTGATTTTCCCCTACATTTAGAGGGTAAAGATGAAACGAGCATTTTTCTAGGACTGCTCCTAAGTCAGCTGACATTTAATGTTCAATNTGCTAATTTCTTTTTAAACAGGATATTCTTGGAATTATCATAAAAGTAAATGAAAAGAAAAGTCCACCTTGGATGAAATCAAACATGGACTATTTATGAACTGTTAGTCAGGGATGTGATGAGATCCCTGTGAGAAGAGTGAGGCACTTATTTACTTCAGGAGCAAAATTTAAGGGGATTCAAAAATACTCAGTGATCCATTAACTAGATATTCTGTGCAATATTCTAAAACATAAAGACAAAATTAGTGCTAAATGTTCATGATGAGGAGAATTTATCAAGGTTATGAAGACAGACTGTTTTTATTTGTCGTTATAACTCATGTGCTCAGTCGTTCAGTCATGTTAGACTCTTTTTGACCCCGTGAACTGTAGCCCGCCAGGCTCCTCTGTCCATGGAATTTTTCAGGCAAGATAAATGAAACAGGTTACCACTTCCAACTGCAGGGGATCTTCCCACCCCAGGGATTGAACCTGTGTCTTTTGAGTCTTCTGCTTTGGCGGGCAGATTTTTTACCACTAGCACCACTTGAGAAGCCCTGTATGACCCATGCAATGGTACAAACTGGATAAAGCATTCCCATCAGACATGTAAAAGACAATACTGTCCTTTACTTGTAGGTTTATGAGGCCTGAAGATGGCAGAAGAATAGATTGGGTAACAGAATAATTTAGTCATAGAGCTTTTACTAATTCTTCCACTTGTTTCAAGATATGGAATGATATTTTGATAAGTTATGTGACCATGCACATTTCCTTTTGCCTGTCACTTTAGTGTGGCTCATAAACTCACTGGAGCATCACAAGGGAAGTGAAAGGTCCCAAGAAGGAAGGTAGGGCAAGGCAAGCCCTCTTACAAATTCCAGTGAACCATACTCTTTGTGATTTTCCCCTACATTTAGAGGGTAAAGATGAAACGAGCATTTTTCTAGGACTGCTCCTAAGTCAGCTGACATTTAATGTTCAATTTTTTTTATTATTTTGTATCATATTTTAAGATTATAGCAAAGCTTATCTATAAGTTCAGAAAATATTTTGTTGTTTATCTGCCACTACTTTTAACTTGAATTTAAGTGCATATGCTTTTGTCTAGTAGGTAGAAGCCTAATAAATCTTTTTTAAAGATGATGTTTATGGTTATAATTATTCTTGTTATTTTTAAAAATTATTACATTTGCTTAATACTGTGACCTCTGGTAGTGTTATTTGTTAAAACATTTTGTATATTTATATTTCAATTTTTAAAAATTAATGATTACAAACCATTTTGTTGCCTAAATTTTAAAGATAAAATATGAGATTATTGAAAGTTGAATTGGATCATTATTGGAAGTCTTTTTCGATTCTGGAATATCTTGTTCTTACTCAACAATACATCTGAAGCAGTCTCATTACATAAATGCTTTGAATCACAAAAAGAATATCAACAAAGTGTGTAATCACTTAATTGGCTGATAACACAGAGAATAGAAAGGATGATTTGGATATACTCTTCATTCCACAAAACATGATGTAGGATACCTTCATTTTGATTTCATTTGATAAACTGTCACCTAAGAAAATTAAACTGTAACCTTGTTCACCTCCATCATAGAGAAAGCAGATGCTTAAACTTTCCCAACCTGACATAAGTGTATGGAGAATCACACGGTTTGAAATCTAATTAGTGTTTAATAAGTCATTTGAAATGATGTCATTCAACTCTTACAAATTAATCCTGTTCTTTCAACACCTGCTGGTATTTTGCAACAGTAATTATTTCATGACAAAAAGAGGCTTGAATTAGTCTATATTAACACTACCATCTCTCATGACTGCTTTACACTTCGGGTGCTAATAACTTTCTCCTGGCCTAACAGGAAAGAAACTGCTACAGGCATAATAAGACTTGCTTTGAATGGAAGACAGTTTACTTTCTAAAATACAATTTCCAAAGGTCAATTGGAGAAAAATACCTTCCCCAACATACTATAAATCTTTGAGAGGGTCCTTAACTAAACACTTGTCTATCTGTTTTTCAAAAAAACAAACTTATATTGATGTTAAAATAGACAAGGAAATTTAATAAGAATATCCTTTCACTAAAAGTGGAAATTTGTAAATGAAACAGAATATCTTTTTTAAAATAAATTAAACCCTGCTATAACTAAACCTGTCAAATTACTGTCATATCTTTACTGAACCAGTGTTTAACATCTCAGAATAACTGACTGATTTGGTTTAAGTTCAACTGAGTTATTACTATTTCATTATTGGTAGTTTTAGTTATAAAGTTTCCAGTAGTTAAAAAAAAATAATATTTATTTCACAAATTCTCTGGGATTATTAGTCAAAGTTACAAATGTGTTGATTTCTTTCACATACTAGTCCTTTTCCTCCTTTGGCCCTGCACTGCTATAAAAGTCCCAGGAATCTACAAAATTAAGACAAAAACTAAGCAAGCCCATGTCANCTGAGTTATTACTATTTCATTATTGGTAGTTTTAGTTATAAAGTTTCCAGTAGTTAAAAAATAATAATAATATTTATTTCACAAAGTCTCTGGGATTATTAGTCAAAGTTACAAATGTGTTGATTTCTTTCACATACTAGTCCTTTTCTTCCTTTGGGCCTGCACTGCTATAAAAGTCCCAGGAATCTACAAAATTAAGACAAAAACTAAGCAAGCCCATGTCCATAAACTTGCCTCTATACAACAACCACATCTTTAACGAAAGGAAATTCATAGTGTAGATTTTGTTTCCTTTTGCCTTACTGAGCAGCTTGCAGGGCCTTTGTCCACTGACAAGAGATTGAACACATGACTTCCCCAGTGAAAGCGTGGAGTCTTAACCACCAGACCACCATGGAATTCCCTTAACATAAAGTTTTAACCATAAGTTCTAAAATATATTTCTCATTTGAGTGATTCTACTAATTCATTTTCTTTCAAATAAAGAGGAATGTGTAGTTGTATCACTCAATTAATTTCATTTAATCATTTTTTTCATAGTCTGAGCCCCATAATCAATTACCTTCAGTCAGAACAATGCTTCTTCTACAGATTAGGTCTTTTATTTTATTTTATTTTTATTTAATACTTTATTCTACTTTACAATACTGTATTGGTTTTGTCATACATTGACATGAATCAGCCACAGGTGTACATGATCTCCCAATGCCAAAGCCCCCTCCCACCTCCCACCCCACACCATCTCATTCCTTTTTTACTTATATGTAGGAAGTCCTAAGTTATATCATAATAATCTTCATACATGAGTNGAGTGAGGCACTTATTTACTTCAGGAGCAAAATTTAAGGGGATTCAAAAATACTCAGTGATCCATTAACTAGATATTCTGTGCAATATTCTAAAACATAAAGACAAAATTAGTGCTAAATGTTCATGATGAGGAGAATTTATCAAGGTTATGAAGACAGACTGTTTTTATTTGTCGTTATAACTCATGTGCTCAGTCGTTCAGTCATGTTAGACTCTTTTTGACCCCGTGAACTGTAGCCCGCCAGGCTCCTCTGTCCATGGAATTTTTCAGGCAAGATAAATGAAACAGGTTACCACTTCCAACTGCAGGGGATCTTCCCACCCCAGGGATTGAACCTGTGTCTTTTGAGTCTTCTGCTTTGGCGGGCAGATTTTTTACCACTAGCACCACTTGAGAAGCCCTGTATGACCCATGCAATGGTACAAACTGGATAAAGCATTCCCATCAGACATGTAAAAGACAATACTGTCCTTTACTTGTAGGTTTATGAGGCCTGAAGATGGCAGAAGAATAGATTGGGTAACAGAATAATTTAGTCATAGAGCTTTTACTAATTCTTCCACTTGTTTCAAGATATGGAATGATATTTTGATAAGTTATGTGACCATGCACATTTCCTTTTGCCTGTCACTTTAGTGTGGCTCATAAACTCACTGGAGCATCACAAGGGAAGTGAAAGGTCCCAAGAAGGAAGGTAGGGCAAGGCAAGCCCTCTTACAAATTCCAGTGAACCATACTCTTTGTGATTTTCCCCTACATTTAGAGGGTAAAGATGAAACGAGCATTTTTCTAGGACTGCTCCTAAGTCAGCTGACATTTAATGTTCAATTTTTTTTATTATTTTGTATCATATTTTAAGATTATAGCAAAGCTTATCTATAAGTTCAGAAAATATTTTGTTGTTTATCTGCCACTACTTTTAACTTGAATTTAAGTGCATATGCTTTTGTCTAGTAGGTAGAAGCCTAATAAATCTTTTTTAAAGATGATGTTTATGGTTATAATTATTCTTGTTATTTTTAAAAATTATTACATTTGCTTAATACTGTGACCTCTGGTAGTGTTATTTGTTAAAACATTTTGTATATTTATATTTCAATTTTTAAAAATTAATGATTACAAACCATTTTGTTGCCTAAATTTTAAAGATAAAATATGAGATTATTGAAAGTTGAATTGGATCATTATTGGAAGTCTTTTTCGATTCTGGAATATCTTGTTCTTACTCAACAATACATCTGAAGCAGTCTCATTACATAAATGCTTTGAATCACAAAAAGAATATCAACAAAGTGTGTAATCACTTAATTGGCTGATAACACAGAGAATAGAAAGGATGATTTGGATATACTCTTCATTCCACAAAACATGATGTAGGATACCTTCATTTTGATTTCATTTGATAAACTGTCACCTAAGAAAATTAAACTGTAACCTTGTTCACCTCCATCATAGAGAAAGCAGATGCTTAAACTTTCCCAACCTGACATAAGTGTATGGAGAATCACACGGTTTGAAATCTAATTAGTGTTTAATAAGTCATTTGAAATGATGTCATTCAACTCTTACAAATTAATCCTGTTCTTTCAACACCTGCTGGTATTTTGCAACAGTAATTATTTCATGACAAAAAGAGGCTTGAATTAGTCTATATTAACACTACCATCTCTCATGACTGCTTTACACTTCGGGTGCTAATAACTTTCTCCTGGCCTAACAGGAAAGAAACTGCTACAGGCATAATAAGACTTGCTTTGAATGGAAGACAGTTTACTTTCTAAAATACAATTTCCAAAGGTCAATTGGAGAAAAATACCTTCCCCAACATACTATAAATCTTTGAGAGGGTCCTTAACTAAACACTTGTCTATCTGTTTTTCAAAAAAACAAACTTATATTGATGTTAAAATAGACAAGGAAATTTAATAAGAATATCCTTTCACTAAAAGTGGAAATTTGTAAATGAAACAGAATATCTTCTTTAAAATAAATTAAACCCTGCTATAACTAAACCTGTCAAATTACTGTCATATCTTTACTGAACCAGTGTTTAACATCTCAGAATAACTGACTGATTTGGTTTAAGTTCAACTGAGTTATTACTATTTCATTATTGGTAGTTTTAGTTATAAAGTTTCCAGTAGTTAAAAAAAAATAATATTTATTTCACAAATTCTCTGGGATTATTAGTCAAAGTTACAAATGTGTTGATTTCTTTCACATACTAGTCCTTTTCCTCCTTTGGCCCTGCACTGCTATAAAAGTCCCAGGAATCTACAAAATTAAGACAAAAACTAAGCAAGCCCATGTCCATAAACTTGCCTCTATACAACAACCACATCTTTAACGAAAGGAAATTCATAGTGTAGATTTTGTTTCCTTTTGCCTTACTGAGCAGCTTGCAGGGCCTTTGTCCACTGACAAGGGATTGAACACATGACTTCCCCAGTGAAAGCGTGGAGTCTTAACCACCAGACCACCATGGAATTCCCTTAACATAAAGTTTTAACCATAAGTTCTAAAATATATTTCTCATTTGAGTGATTCTACTAATTCATTTTCTTTCAAATAAAGAGGAATGTGTAGTTGTATCACTCAATTAATTTCATTTAATCATTTTTTTCATAGTCTGAGCCCCATAATCAATTACCTTCAGTCAGAACAATGCTTCTTCTACAGATTAGGTCTTTTATTTTATTTTATTTTTATTTAATACTTTATTCTACTTTACAATACTGTATTGGTTTTGTCATACATTGACATGAATCAGCCACAGGTGTACATGATCTCCCAATGCCAAAGCCCCCTCCCACCTCCCACCCCACACCATCTCATTCCTTTTTTACTTATATGTAGGAAGTCCTAAGTTATATCATAATAATCTTCATACATGAGTAAGTAAAATGTGAAAAGAAATATTTTGCAAAAGACATTTTTGCTATAAAGATGAAGCCTTGGTAGAATATAGTCCATTCTCTAAAGGAAAGTTGAAAATATTTATATAAGCAGTCAAATGTTAAGTTTTGCAATAGTACAGGTAAAATGTGGACAATAATTGTGTGTATCTGTGAATGTGATTTAAAACTTTTGGGTAATTTAGTAGCCACTGTTATTTTATAAACCAATATTAAATTATTATTATTATTTTTATATTTAGTCTCAGGACTTTAATTTTTTCAAGTATAATGATATGCCCTACCACCCCCTTTAAGACAAGAGTGGTTGCTAAATAGCTTAATTCATGGAATGGGTGTGTGAAGAAGACACGGATCTTTAAAGGTAATAGATGTTGTTTTTCACATGTCTTCTCCTTTGTGAATTACTCTGTGATATAGGAAAAGGAGCTATTTTGCAACCAAGACAAAAGGTGAAGGTGAACATCTAGATCTTGAAATTGATGAGTTTTGGCACCTCTTTGGGGCTGAATTTTTAGCCAGACACTGCCCTGATCCTGCCCCCCTTTCCCCCTTCCAGTCATGTGATGAAAAATAACCCTATTTTTTTGTTATACTACTACAAGTAGTATCCTATACTTGCAGCTGCATATAGCTCCTTTTATACAGGAAAATAGAGGAATAATATCCATTATGCCTATAGCAGTTGATTAACTTTTCATGTGTCCAGAAATATTCCCTGAAGTTCAAAGTTGTTTTCTAAAGCATATCCTGAGTCCATCTTCAAGAAAAAAAGACTAAATAAAGACTAGAGAGAAAAGCATTTATTTTAAGAGGAGCATTAGCTTCCAGAAGTCTTCTTCTCTCATTTCTAAGTCAAGTGAAGAGTTTTAAGGAGAACTTGAAAACGTGGCGTTTCCATCACTATGAAAACTTCCAGGCTGCCTCTCTCAAAACAAATAAATGCCTTCATGTGTCTGTGCTCTGCTTCTTTACTCCACCATAGATTACTTTATTCTTGAGATGATGTGCAAGTCAACACACTCAAATAGAAGAACATGATCTTGTTGTTGTTGTTGTTGTTGTTTTTAGAAAATAATATTGTCCTTATTCTCTGTGCATCTATGTGATTTTCTGCCTTTTATCCACAATTGAAATACATCCATCTCTGTGGTTCAGTTCCTAATGTGTTGTTACATAGTTTCTGACTCTGCATCCCTCCCATCTATATTATTCCATAGGTTAATATACAGAATATTCTTTAAAATGTTATAATTTGGGAAATATTATTTAAATGTGTAAAATACATCTTTCCAATGAAGAGAGTTGAAGCTAAATTGAAGATATGTATTTTGTGCTTCCATTTACATTTTTCAAATTATATCAATTACTGTTAATAATAATATTATTAATTCACATCATTATCCAAATTCATGTTAAGCTATATATATTTTTTTCTATTTTGATTGTCAGGAAGCAAAATTTCTGATTTATTTTCTATCACAGTTATGATTTTGTTATTGTTACTCAATGAAGCATTTGTTGGTTTGTTATAAATACATCTTTTTGTCCATATCCAAAAAGAGGGGAGCTTTAGGTTATATTCTATCTTTTTCTTTTTTTTTCCAATTCTGAACCCCCCTCTCACCTCCCACCCCATATCATCTCTCTGGATCATCCCCGTGCACCAGCTCCGAGCATCTTGTATCCTGTATCAAACATAGACTGGCGATTCGTTTCTTACATGATTGGAAACCAGAATTGAAAGAGAAACGTGTACCCAGTGTTCATTGCAGCACTGTTTATTCCATCTTTTTCAAACTGGAGTATCTGCAAAAATTATTTGGAACTCTTTTACACAAGGGATTTATCTATTTTCCCACATTTTTATTTTATTCACTCATTTAATTTTATCAGTATAGTTTCATAGATATATATTCTATGCATTGTATTATAATCAAATGCTACTTATTTATTTTGTTGCTCAAATGGTCCAGCTTTGGCCATTTGCAACTTGCTCACTTGGTTCCTCTGTCTCTTTGTCTTACAGCAACCATTCTGAATTTTTGTTGTTATTCTGCTTCTTTTGTTCATTTTCTTGTAGTACATTTTTACTTGTCCTATAATACTTCTTGCCTGTAGTATACATGATAGAATATTCTACCTGTTAGAAGCTTCCGGTAGGCATAGCAGGTTGAAATGCAGACCTTACTTAAAATTTTAACTGATTGGCATGCACACACTGTTGTATTTTAAATGGATAGCCAACAAAGCCCTTCAGTATAGCACAGGGAACTCTGCTTAATGTTATATGGCAGCCTGGGTGGGAGGGGACTCAGTCATTTCTCCATGGAATCCTATTTTTTTTTTTTTAATTATTAACTGAAATGCCAGAAGAAGGTTATAGCAACACATGTATTTGCACATATTTATAAATATTTCTGTATTTAACCATCTATATTGGGCTTCCCTGGTGGCTCAGAGGTTAAAGCGTCTGCCTAGAATGCAGGAGACCAGGGTTCGATCCCTGGGTCAGGAAGATTCCCTGGAGAAGAAAATGGCAACCCACTCCAGTACTCTTCTAAATATGAGTTCATTCTTGTGTCTCCAACTCTAATTCAGTAGCACTAGTATCATTTTAACTTCTCCCCTTTCTTATCTGTAACTTTCAATTACATTAAGAAGAAGTCTAATTTGCATCTTACACAAGTAATTTACCTGGTTTTAAACCAGTGTGCCTGTAGGGTGATTTCACAATTGACAAATGTCCTTATTATAAATAATTCTATTAAAGCCCCAATGCTTATGTACAAGTTCTCTTGCATTCAGACTTACAGAGTCCAGTAATTTCCAAAGTTACTGAAGTCACTATCATTTTCTCCCATCCCCTTCAGTGAGGTTATTTCCTATATTTCTTAAAAAAATAAAAAATAAAAAAACTTTTGTATTCTATATTGGAGTATAGCCAATTAACAACATTGTGACCATTTCAGGTGGACAGCAAAGGGACTCAGCCATACATTTACATGTATCCATTCTCTCCTAAACTTCCCTCCCACCCAGTCTGCCATATAACACTGAGCAAAGTTGCCTATGCTATACCACAGGGCTTTGTTGGTTGTCCATTTAAAATATAGCAGTGTGTGCATGCTGATCAATTAAAATCTTAGGTCTGCATTCCAACCTGCTATGCTTGCCTGGAGCTTCTTAAATTACTTTTCCAATCTGCCTCTGTCAAGGTCCACTCTTTGTTCTGTAAAGTTATACAAATTTTCACAAATACATAGTGTCATGTATCCACTATTACAGTATCATCCATCTCCTCTAATAATTCTGTGCTTCCTCTAATCATTACTCAAGATGTCTTCATCCTGGAAACTGCTGATCTTTCAATAGGTATGTGATGGTGAAAAGGATGTTATTGTTGTGTTTCAATCATTAATAGGATCTTAGGCATCTTAATGCATTGCACTTAACTTTCAAAGTTGAAATAGCCTTGCATCTCCTTATATGTTGTGGTACATGATTCTTTTATATATTGTTGTTTGATTTGCTAATGCATATTTGAAAAATTTTGCAACTATATTCATGAGAGTGGTCTGTGTTTTTATTTTTCTTTTTTTTAAATAATGTCTTTTTCTTTTCTGTTTTTGTTTGTTTTGTTTTGACTGTGTAAAGTTTTAGGTGCAGCACATAGGATCTTTGATCTTTGCTGTGTCATGCATAGTTGCAGCATGTAAGAGCTAGTCCCCTGACCATGGATAACACACTGCTTTGAGAGCACACAGCTTTAGCCACTGAACAACCATGGA